>CAVNZL010000022.1:345000-412500 GCA_963693355.1 Pontia daplidice
TTTTTTTTTTTTTTTTTTTTTTTTTTTTTTTTTTTTTTTTTTTTTTTTTTTTTTTTTTTTTTTTTTTTTTTTTTTTTTTTTTTTTTGGTTGGGTTTTTGGTGGTTTTTTTTGTTTTTTTTTTTTTTTTTTTTTTTTTTTTTTTTTTTTTTTTTTTTTTTTTTTTTTTTTTCCCCCCATAATATACCCTATATATTCTAAACTAGAAAAAAAATCATACAAATCTAGCATTTTAGGATATGACTTATACTAAGCCATACTCTAAGCTCTAAAATATTTTCTGGAATTTCTGTTGGGTTATTTATAACTCAGTTTTATTAGTTAAAACAAAAAAAGCGAAGAAGGAAAGAACGAAACTGGCGTCGGCAGTCTGATTGCCGCTGTATCTCAAAAATATGTAAAAATCCATTACATAAAATAGTGACTCATGATTGTAACTTTTATGAATATAGGTTATGAGTAGATTTTGGTCAGTACATATTATATCATAAAGGTAGACCATTCAAAAAGCAGACTCGGTCAAGATGCATGACTAGGTATTAGATTATAGTTATTTACAATGTTATCTCCAGTTATCAGGTGTTACATATCGGTGGGCAAGATATCTGGTATCAGGTACTGGCATAAATCCATTTCAGAATTTACGAATGTTACTTTACTCGACGTGTTTTCATCAAGCCTGAAATGAAGAAGCGATAGATACTATTAATAAGGCTGTTATTAATAAATTAGTTTGGACTTTTAGAAGTGTATCCACATCACAAGTAATTAGCCAAAAAGATTGCTTGTCAACAATAAGCAAGAAATACTTAATAATTATACGGAATACTTGAACTCCCCTTATAAGCCATAAAAAATAAACTTTATAAAATGGTGAACATTGTTTGAATTTTGTTTTTCATATGTTCAAAAATGCACAACTTACATTGACAATACAATGACATGTACATAAGAAAATTATAGTGTTTGTACTAAAGGTTAAAGCGTTTTTCAAAGGCCTATGAAAAAGTTGAGAAAATGTCTCTTTATAGAATATTACCTTGGATCTCGGAATATTACTTAAATCATTACTACCACAAATCTCAGTCTAATAGCTGATATGGATAGTCCGCATATATATGTGATCTTAATGGTTTTATAAAACAATTAAGGAGTTTAAGCTCAATCAAGGAAGCTCTTATTTTTTGTGTAAAATATTTAAATGTAAAAAAAAAAAAAAAAAAAAATAAAAAAAAAATTTTTTTTTTGAATTTTTACAAGAGTTCAAAAACATTGGGAAACCAGCTAAACCATGATCATGGGGTTGCCCAATTTAAAAAATATACATACCATCCTTTAATAACTGCCCAGCAGCCAGAAAAGAAAGTGGGTGCGTTAACTATAAGACAGACACCAAGTCTTTCTGGATAGTGTCTACTCAGCAGCCAAATAAGATTCTTCAATACTTGGTAGTCCATACAAGAAAGTGTAAAATTATTCAAATCAAACACAATACATAGATTATCTATAACCTCTTCAAAGCACCTCTTGCTAGCATCCTCCTATAAATAGAATTTTACTTTAAAACCTCACTACTTAATTATTCAAAAATTTGATTTACAAATTTTCAAAGGAAGTCCTCAATTGTTTTGTTTCTATCAATGTAGTTAAATCGCTCTACTAGTGTTAACAATATTAAATAAAAAAAAAATAAAACAAAGTATAATACTTACTAAACAATATACAATAAATTTTGTCAAGTCATCAATGTCTCTGTCGCTAGAACTGTGGTTCTTTGCTGGAATGTAGATAATTGGACGTCCTACCATATCTCTGTGTCTTAGTACTCTTGCTTTATTATTATATTTCTCAATAATTTCTTTATTTTCATGGAGTTCTGCAACACCATATTCTACCCTCCATTTGTTGGTTTTTAATATTGCCTGTGAATTTTCAATTTTTTTTATAAATACTAACTAACATTAGTACTATAACAAAAAACAAATAGAATAACATTTTACACTAAGCGTAGTTTCTCTTTCTACTATATTTAAACGTATGTATGAATAATTCAAGCCTTTTTTGCTAATTAGCAAAACTAAGTTTTTTATAAACATTTGTGTGATATTATGAATATTTTTTTACCTGAAACGCACTGTCAACTGTTTTGAACGCCCTTAAATATCTTTTTAAAGAATAATCATTGTGATATTGTGCTGGATCAGCATCACTTATTAGTTTCATTCTTTCTTTTAGCTGTTTGAGATCTTCTCCGTTCACTGGTTTAAGTTCTTCAGCCATCGCACGTTTTTTGAAGATTATCTAAGCAATATATTACTATAACACTCGATACAACGGTCATTTATTTACCTAAATTTAATATTATTATGTGAACTTGTTTTCTACTAATGGCTATATTATATTAATCATTTATCAGAGCCACCCCCGGCGAACGTCACTTAATAACATTCGATAGTCGACAGTCAGTCACTACTTACTAGTTATAACTTATAAATCGTATTTTGAATTAGACGTAGTCAACTGACGTTTACTGTGTTGTCAGTTTGTGATGACATAAAAATAGCGTTGTGACAAAACGAATCATTAAACAACTCCGTAATGAATGCAGTTGCATCGATTGTGTAGAAAATAGTTAGAATTTTAGTTCTGCTTTATATATATTGTATATACCAACTAGTTGCAACGACTATGTTCTACCTATCTATACTGAAAGTATCTACCTATATTGAAAGTTGTTCCAGAGTCTTACAATTTCCACAATTAAAATGTTACCATTTTTTTGTTGCCATCATTTTTGAGGACTTGCGTTGATTAAAGTGGAAAGTTGCACGTTGATCGAAAGCAAATATTTTTTCATGTTTTGCTTGAATCGAGAATGATTATGACCATTTATGAATATGGAAGCATTTATTAGAGAGCGAGGATAATTCATAATATAAATCAAATTATAAAGGGTGCTGAAAAACTAATTTGATCTCATCAAATAAAAAGTTCAAAATACATTACATAAGTATATTTTTTTTTACTTTTGCGACAGGCAGCATGAATCTAAAACCTTATGGCATCTTATGACACATATGGAATAGTGAGGTTCAAGCCAATCCCTTTTCCCCGGTACTTACGCGATCTTTCCTACAAAATGTTCAGAGATGTACCTATGTGCCATATAGTTTTTTGAGGGCTTTGATTAAAGAAAGAACAAAGACATTGATCACGTATTAAACTAACGACAGATACGGGATAATAAATAATTTATTTTTATCTATATATACAAATAATGACATCTTTTGTAAATAGAGATATCGAACAAATAACACGACGTCGTCAATTGCTTGTTACTGCTAATTAAATATGGCATACATCCAATTACAGAGTAGTTTAGATTTTTTATCTATGTCAATAATCCGTTAACAGTAAAGGAAGGTAGGTGCGGTACTCGTCTTCGGAAGTCAGCTATAGTACAGCAGAAGCTGTAACCAAGATCCACTCGATCCGGTTGCCACCTCAGCCAGCTGAATGCGTTGTTATTCCGGCACCTGTCTGTACAGAACTGCAGAGCTCGGGCCTCAGCTAACGTGTAGTATGGATTGTTGATACCAATGAACGCAGTACCAATGCGCCTATTTGCATCATATGCGACCTGTAATTTGAGATAAGGTATATAATGGGACAAGGTCTATATATTCTTTAAAAGATTATTATCTTTGAAATATGTTCTGATATTATTATTACACAGACTTCTGTGGAAGTACATTTGATGTAACTATTATCATTATGACAATAGCACGAACAACGAGTTAAGATTGATTCATGAATGCACGAAATATGCCGTCCAGTGATGATTCTTTATATTGTGATGTAATAAATATAATTTTGAGTTGTATTATAAATATGTTCATGTATTTCATATTATGTCCGCTGTATACCGAGTGCTTATTGATATATATTATATATATAGTATTAATATGTACATAATAATTAATTACATTTACAATTATACCTTGTAAAAGTACTGAGGGACTGGTACTCTGCGTCTGTTGTTGGTGTTGTCGAGATAAATATCAACAAAGCGGCCGGCAGAGTTCCGAAGTTGAGTGACTCCAAAGGTGCCTGTGTATATTGTTGTGTGGTAGCCCGCACGAGCAATACGATCCCGAAGGTTCTGGGAATATAAGCGCAATTGAGCAACTTACAAATATTGAGAATTTTTTATGTAAAAAAAGGAGTGAACTGGCGGAATCTGAAACTAGTGTGATAAAACTAATTTAGCAATGAAACAAATATCTAATTGGCAGCTTGTGTATACGCTGCGATGATAGCAGATGCCTCAGTAATGTAATGAAAACAGAATCACTAATATATTTTCTATCCAATAACAAAAATATGAAAAATATTTTTATAAATATTTCTGTGTTTTAAAGCGAAAATAAAATAAATCTTATGAGTGTTTTAAAACCGGAATAATGTTTTTTGTACCAGTTCAAGGCTGTTCCAATTTCCACCATTAAAAGGTTGCCATTGAGGACCAGCGTTGATGAAATAGAAAGTAGCTCGCTGTCCAACGGCGAACACTTGGTCGCTTTTAGCAATTAGGTGCCCACGAGACAGAAACTGTTGGTTGGTTACGTATCTGTCCACCATGTTATTACCCACCGCCCTAGCTATTGCTTCGCGCTGGCGGTTTTGAGTGTAAAGGTTGTTGATATTTACACCCGGGAAGAAATTTCCAGCTGTAATTAAAACAGGTATTTAAAACGATGACATATCACATGATTTTTATCTATATCAACATGATTGTGGGGAAATTTGGTGTGCTACATTAAATCATCAGTCGCTCTTAATACCTATCTAAACTTTTTTCAGAAGTCGAGAACAAATGTTCCATATTTGTATGTAAGATGTATTCCAAACCACAGAGCTAAGATCACAGAGCCAACGACGTACTTTAATGTAATAAATTTAACATAAGCTTTAATGAGCTTGTGTTAAATGTAATGTAAAACCCTGCACTCGGCACGTGTTAGCTTTGCCTTTACGAAGTGAGGGAAAGTTTGCGCATACACAATTAGTAATGAAATATTTAAGAATGAAGACTATGTATATACTGTGAATCCTCACTCCCAATAATCACTGAGGTTCATACATTGTAATACATAATGTATATGATATATAATAGTATAGAGTTGAGGACCGGCTGGCCTGCTACGGAATTTTGGGTCCTTGCTAAGCGTCTATGATCAATAAATATCTTTGTTACTATACAAGTGTTCTAACACTGTTCAATTTCAATCAGCTATTATTTACATAACGTTACCACTGACGAAACCGGGCAATTTAGTATCTATTACTTCAGCTGTGTTAAAAAAAACACGGAATTTCTATTTATTATAAATATATCATTAATTCGTAATTATGACCACTTCATTTGTAGGTATTGTTAAGATCTTAGACGTATGTAAAAATCTTTACCCATCCAGCTCGGTCGGTTAACTCCAGTCTGCGAAACGGCGTTACTTGGATTTTGTGAATACCAAACATAGAGAACTTCAAATCGGCTTTTGTCATAGCACGACCAATAAGTTGGGTAAAACACGTTGTTGACGACATATCCAACTCTAGAATAAAATTGAATTCAATTTAATGAGCTACTTAAAACCTGCGGTGAATTCCTAGAAAAGAAAGACAACTCGGATCTTAGAAAAAGTCTAGTACATAACTGTAGAAAAATATTTAGTATCAAAAAATATAGATGATACGAAAAATATCTTTCTCAGTCTACAAAAATTTAATGTTTGTTCGTAGCGAAATGCATGTTGTTTATGTGGAAAAATATGTTTATAATCATGTGTAAAATATTTAGAATAATGAGAGTAAATATATATTCAATATAATAGTAATTATATTTCAAAATCCCAATAGACCAGTATGAAAGCAGTACTCCGCGAAAACCCCACAACCACTCGACGCACGTTTCGCTCCGACATTGGAGCATCATCAGGAGATGTTGGGATTTTGAACTATGGACTTCCGCAAAGTGGCGCCTGATTCAATTAATTATAGTAATTATATTTATCGTTGTCATTGGCTAAAGCCACACATATAGGTTAGGTTAGTGTGAAAAAAACATTTCCTGACATAGTTTTATGATTGGTATACATAACGTAATTAATTTACCGTATTACAACATTATTGCCGTGACATCTCTCGTTTGTTTCGACAGCTTGATTAATGGCGTGGTCACTGCATGTCAATTGTCTGAAAGCTCGATTTCCGTTTAACCAACCTGCGCCGGAAATGAGATTGCTGTTGACACATCTTGCCGTCTAAAATGTGTTAATTGAAATGCATATTTAATTTATATAAACTATCCGACTAATTGCAGTGTACGACAGAACGCTATATGAACTGTCTCTTTTCATCACAACATAAACAGAACTGGAGGGAAGGAGACGAGACGGAAAATTAAACTGATTTTGTTTGATGATTAATTTCAAGTTATACGGAATTCCATCTTTTTTTGTACTTACAGCGACAGCAACATTGGAGATGGCGTTAGGGTGTCTTATTTGGCGACCAGATCCGGTACATGCGACTATTATCTCGTCGCCACTGTTAAGTCGAACTTGTCCAGAGTTGCCATGCGGTGCCAGGTAGTTATTCATCCATCTATGAATAAAAACGGGCTGTGGACTCGAAAAGTCATTACGCACGTTGAGAGTGCATCCTGAAATAGGGAAGATTATTAAGACTTTACAATAAAACTGTTGATAGAAATGAGTCGGTGGACATTTTTGGAGACTCCATGGTGGTCGTGGAGTTTTAGCGTCTTGATTTTTTTGTTAGCCTTACCACTCATTGGTTCCGTTTGGCCCAATAACCGAATTAGTAAGATCTTAATATAATTGTTGCATATGTCTTACTATCTTTAATTGCATGTTCAGTTTTTAACATATGTCATGTTTGAGAGCAAAAATAAAATTAACCTTTAGTTACTGCTCGAAATGGCATTCTGTGATACTTTATATATATGTGCATATATATGATACCAAAACTCAATATTAAAATATTTTTTGAAATGTTTCGTGTTTTGGCATGACTTTTATACTATCTAGTATATAATTATTTAAAAATACAAATTACACCTGCATGACTTTCTTGGCTTGAATAAAAAAAATTGTTAAAAAAGTGTAAAAAAAAACTCACGAGTTCTAAGATTAACATTTAGATTACCTTGTATTAACGCTCCAATTAAGTCTGATAATTTTTTAGTACCTCGATACCTACCATATAAGGCGTGTCTATAATTCTAGTTTAAATTGTTCAATGTTATCAATAAATGAGTGGCGACCACGATTAATTATGTAAATAGAATGGATGAACTCACCACTCCTGGCACTTGCTGTAGATTCAGACGCATTGTTCCATTTACGTTGGTCATACTCCAGCCATTTATCCAGATAATCCTCAAATTCCTCCTCTCCTAGTTTATAAACCAATTCATCTGGATATGGCAACTCTGCTGGGAGCGAAGAAGCCGCTACAAACAAAGTGAGAAGTATCACAATCTTCATCTCAGATGCTGGCCAGCCTTTTGGCCGAAGTATAATGAGAATTATAGTAAAGCACTGTGTTTATAAAGATATGGATTAAAATGATAAGATAATTAATTAAGGTTCAGTAATTGATGAGCACAAATAGTTTTCTATTAATTGAATTTTATTATGATTAGTTTTCCATACCTACTTTGAATGTAACTGGTGAATAGTATAGTCAAAGTAGAAAAAAATAGATAATAATCTATTCGAAGCATGAGTTAAGTTTGTAATATTAATTATTAAAAGTTTTATTTTTTTCAGATTATTATACTATTTGGAAGTATGATTATAGTATACTGGTAGATAATGTCAGTGAATTTGATGGCTGCGACTCTTACTACTCGTATGGGTTAGTTGATGAGCTAAAACTTTATCATCATATCACGTTATCCGGTCTCAGGTAACTGAGAAGTGATATCTCTTAAAAATAAGGTCATTTTATTAATAATATTAAAAATATTAAGTTAAGATTGAATTTCCTATTTTATCTTTAATTTAAAGGAGGACTAGGGAAACAAAAAGTTATATCGCGTATCTGACATATTAGCAGTTAGAATGTTATCAATAGAATTGATAAAAAAGCATTCTTTACATAAGAATATGCTGCCACAAGTTTCCTCACGAATTCTTGTGTTGTTATTTATTTATTGTGTAGTTATGGTATTCTTAGAGATTATCATATTAAACATCAAAAGCTCCAAAGACCAAGCAATTTAATCCATATTTCGATGTCGAAACGTCATTATTTAATTCATTATATGTACATAGTAAAAGCCTATAAAATTTATTTCGAAACCAAAACTACGTCGCTGTATATACCCCAATTTTTAACTAGTTAATAGAAGCTCTAAATAACTTGAGGCTAATCCTCCCGGCGTGTGAAATAAATCCATATATTTATAATAATTATACAAATTTCAGAAATCCCTTACATAAAGAACACAATTCCCAAATTTTTTTTTTATTTTTAAAAACCCCCAAAACCCCCCGAGGAACACAATTGTCAAAATCAAGTTTCCCTACCCCGAGGATATGCTTCAAGGAAATGATATCATATCTACGAGGATGTCTTTGTAATAATTTTTTGGATTAGATTTATTTTTGTTTTTATTTGCCTTAACCGAAATAATTAATTATACAAAGCAGTACAAATACTAATCGATGACGTAACAAGGCTTATATCAATCACGCATATCAGTTTTATTAAGCACTCATTAGAATTGTGATATTTGATAGATAATGGGTATTAAGGTGTCAAACACGCCTATTTTGAGTGACATCAAATAGCTTCAGGATAGTTTTAGACTAAATAATTCACACAAAGTATTCGCGTATACCACGTGACTTAAAATTCTTATGAAGAGGTAATGTATTCTTAATTCTTATAAATTTATTGATCAATGAATGGTAATATGTTAAAATGTCCTCGATCCGTCCAACGTGACCTATAAAAAGGTGGCTACGAGTGACTCGGGTTTTGGTACAACTGAAGAACCTAAAGTAGCGGCCTGCAGGAGGTATCCTTTAATTGATAGTACCACCAAGTAAGATAAGTAATAAAAAAATCACGTAAAGATTTTGTGGGTATGTTAATCAATCATATTTAAATACGATAATCAGCACAATCGTATTGTAATATAATAATTATGTGTAATATTGTTCTGTAATAATTATTTTTAACTTTTTATAGCTTTGTACTTGCCGTTGACTAGCCTAGGCTTCTACAGTCGGTTATTCTAAAGATGGATTAAAAAATATTTATTTAAACGTAGCGACGAATGGCTCTATATAAAAATACTCTTACTTAGGTTAGATGTGTCAAACATACGTAATCTATTCTATACCTAAATCGAATTAAACTATTTAGCTAGCTAGTTCTTTTACAATCATTTTGATTATATTTCTAGGAACATTAAAATTTAAATTAATTACAGGAATTTTTTTGGTAGAATTGGCATTAAGAATATATTGCAATATGTAGAAAAATACCCCATGGAGAATCAGTTAAAAATACAAAGATACTGTACCACACAGACTACTGACTAATCTATCTACTAATTGGTATCCAAATTTTGCTCTTGGCTAGTAGTATTCACTAGTCATAACTATTATTCAAATTACAAGATTATATTTCTTTATTCGTACCAATATGAAAAAATAGACTTTCTAATAAATGACTGTAAGGTAATTTGATAATATTATCAAAGCTACCGCAAATTAATTAATTTATTTATACTTATATGTAAAAGAAATATAAAAAGATGTTTATTTATCGTTCGTCATTCTTACATTTGTTATTAAATAATTTGACTTATCTTCTCAAAATCAATTTTCTTTGTGTCCATAATCTAGTATGTAGAAGAATATGGTTTTTGTCATAACATAAACAGAAGTTAGAGAAATTCAGATTAGAGGCTTTAGAAACAGTTAAGGTGTCTTCTAGAACTCTACGTTCGATGATCTGGTCTGGTTAGGTTTATAGGTACAACAGAAAGTACCATTGTACATTGTCTTTCAATATTATATTTAGTTCGTAAGTTTTTGCTTACTCAACACAATGGTGGTTCGACGTTAATAACTGAATTAAAATAGTCATCCCAAAATGACAGAAAAATGGTTTAGCGAAAAATAATGAACAAATTGAAAGATAGATAGTTTATTCTGGAAGTCTTTTTGATTTCTATACAAGTAGTCCGTTAACAGTAAAGGAAGGTAGGTGCGGCACTCGTCTTCGGAAGTCAGCTATAGTACAGCAGAAGCTGTAACCAAGATCCACTCGATCCGGTTGCCACCTCAGCCAGCTGAATGCGTTGTTATTCCGGCACCTGTCTGTACAGAACTGCAGAGCACGGGCTTCTGCAGCCGTGTAATGTGGATTGTTGATACTTATGAAGGCGGTTCCGAGGCGTCTGCTTGGGTCGTATGCCACCTGTTGGATTTCAGTGAACATAAAATGTCTTAGAACATAAGAAAGATTAATGATAAAACAATGTAGGTACTATTTTTTATTGTTTGGAAGTTCTTAGACCTTAGAGTGTGGAATTTATACGAATTAAGACGTTGAGAATTATATGTATATCCTCCAGGTTTTTTAATAAAGGAGACACGTAACAGAGAATATTTAGTATGTAACGCCCTCAAAAGAATGTTTTGTATGAATTTTTTATATATAGGAAATAACTAGCATTATCATGACAAGTGGAAATTTTGTAAAATGCTAATAATAATGCTTTTTTTTTTTAATTTGACCACTAGTTATTAAAAATTGTTATTTCCGTTAAACATATTATTGTTCGACCAATTAAACATTCAAATTATTTACCACTTTTTTTAAATAACATCATTTAGTATCTAGAGTAGAAATTCATTATTGCATCGGTGATCATAGCGTAAACTCGAGTCAACCTGACAAATACCAAAGTAGATTTAGCTAATGATGTAACAATATAATCAATCACGCCTATCGTTATATTGAGTACGTATTATTATAACAGAAGTTGATAATTTTAATCAGCTGTCTATCACATCTAACATACCACAATAAATAATGGTAAGCGTGCGTCTGTGTTTTACTCTTTGTGCTTTTTAAGTATAAATATTTCGTATGGAGAACCCAACATGTTGGGCTTAAGAATTAACAACGAGTGTCAGCGAAAACCGATTGGCTCGAAATAACAATATAAAGAACCTTCGCTGTGAGCAAAAACTAAGTTTCAGGATTAAATTTAGTCAGCAAATTAGATAACCTACCTTATACATGTATAAGGGGACCGGTAGCCTCTTATTTCCATTCGTATTATCAAGGTAGATGTCAACAAACTGTCCATTTTGGTTTCTTAATTGGGTGACTCCAAAGCTACCTGTATAAATTATACATTTGTATCCAACAGCACCGATACGAGCTCGGAGATTCTGTAAAACAAAGACAATATTAAAGTTACTTCTTCTAGCTAATAAAGTATTTTTATAATAAACCTGGGTTTATTTTTCAGTAGTTATATGGGAATGATAATGGTAATAATACAAACATTTTTATTTCAGTTACAGGAGTCATTTCAGTAGTGGCTATATGACGAAGGCCGAGGACCGATAATGGGCGTTTGGGAAAATAATATGTCCGAAGTGGACTAATTGGCTTATATTTCACTTACAGAGAGTCATTTCGGGGCACAGTGCAAGGGGAGTGGGAGTAAGGGAAAATAAAACAGAGTACTGTTGTAGAGAAATGACTAAGCCTACCTGTTCAAGCCAGTTCCAGTTCCCAGCATTGAAAGGTTGCCATTGAGGCACGGCATTAATAAAATAGAACGTTGCGCGCTGCTGTGGTGCAAAAACATTGTCACTTTTAGCAACGAGGTGTCCTCTAGCCAGGAATTGTGTGCTCGTGACGTATCGATTGGCTAATGTGTTCCCCACCACCCTTGCTATAGCCTGTTTCTGTTGTGCTTGTGTGTAAAGGCTATTCGCCCCCACGCCGGGGAAGAAGTTTCCCGCTAAAAAGTCACATTTTTAAATTCACAACATAATAATTTAATAAAATAAATATTTGCAAAATTCCTATTAA
Organism: Pontia daplidice; assembly: GCA_963693355.1. NCBI lineage: Eukaryota > Metazoa > Arthropoda > Insecta > Lepidoptera > Pieridae > Pontia > Pontia daplidice. Next base: position 357,158 of record CAVNZL010000022.1, read on the forward strand.
AATGCATCACGTATGGCATTTTTATGATTGTTTAAATAACATTTGCAATACGTTTAACTTTTTGAATTTCTCTTCAATATTTAACTCAATATTATGTTTGTCTTTTACTCAGTAACTTTTAAATAGCTGGAAATTGTTCGATACAAAACGTTTCATATTGAGAACGATATACCACAACCTACCAAGCCGGAATGATTATTTTCAGTTGCTTTTATTAGTCACAAAGTGTTAAGTAAATTCTGATAGCTCTCCCATAGCATAGTATAAGTGCTGAGGGAAACAGTTGACCGAACATAGTGAAGTACTATTATTAAGAATGCAACAGCACCTTTAGCAATGCAGAGGATGACTTGAGAGTGAATTTGGTAATATGGAGATGTTTTAAAGAAATATTAAGAATTACCGATCCAACTCGGTCTATCCACACCAGTTTGGTGCACAGCGTACGATGCGTCCATAGGCGCCCAAACGTATAACACTTCAAAGCGCTTTTTGTCATAACATGAGTTGTATACTGTGTGGAATACGTTGTTTACTATAAACCCGACCCTGTATAAAGAAAAACTCTTTGTTTGAATAAAAAAATATGTGTCTCGAGTGTTGATACGTTTTTGTTTACATGGGCAAGGTAAACCTTTCTTTTTAAATTCGCATGTTTTCGAACACAAAAATTGTGTACCTGCTACAATAAATTGTTCATTTGAGACAGAACTATTTTTTTAGTTAGTTTATAAAGATTTATGGGACAAAATCAACATGGAAATTATCTCTCTTAAAACATTGCAAATATTTTTAAGAAATTTTGTTGAATTGATTACGATAGGACTCGAGAATTTTTTCAAACAATATTTCTACTATTTTATAGTTAAAGGACGGTACGTTCGTTAAAACACTGCGTATAGACTGTTGTTGTATAAGTAAAGTATGTTAAAAATGGTAAGTATGTAAAAATGTATGTTTTTGTATAAGTAAAGTGGAAAGGCGTTAAAATTTTTATGAATATAGATTACCTGATGACAACGTTGTTATTATAGCAACGTTCTTTTGTTTCCTGGGCTTCATGATACGGGTGGTTGTTGCATGACAGTCGATTGAACGCTGAGTTTCCGTTTAAGAAACCAGATCCTGTGACTTGGGTACCGCCTGCGCATTGGATAGTCTGAAAAAATTGTTGATCATAAAGTTTAGCTTAACGTCGATATGGCTCACTGATTATTCAATTAAAGTATTCTTTTTCGTGTTTGTTAATGAGATTTACGCAGCTTCTCAAATGTGCATGCTGCAAAGCACAGCTTTGTGAAATCCACATTGATTACAGTACAACGAAATTATTAATCAAAAATCTTCAGGTTTTAGATTTTACTGATGTAACTGGTTAGAGATTAGACTGGCCGCATTAATTATATAAGATGGATTACTACTACTTGTCTTAAGAATAATAATTTAAACATAGTGCTTCTCTATGGTTCATATTTTAATTCATAACATATTTTTTATTTTAAAGCCTTTTAAATCAATTTTTTAATTTATTTATACAAAATAAATGAAATTGCTACGCTTAAGGTAAAAGGACACTATCTCTTTTCATTACAACGTGAACAAAGTTTGACAGAGTGACAAAATATCTTACTTAAAATGTATTTTTCTTATATGGTATGTATACGTGAAACGGCTCGCCTGGGAAAATCAATTACTTACTGATGTGGCTGTGTTCCTAATAGCATTTGGATGAACAATTGTACGTCCAGTACATGCCACGATTACTTGTTCACCAGAATTGAGTCTCACAGTCCCAGAATTGTCGTATGGATATAGGTATGAGTTGGTGCTTCTACGAATGAATACTGGTTGTGGTTGGGCAAAGTCTCCATTTACTCGAAGGCTGCAGCCTAAGTGGCAAGACTAGTACTTATAAAATAGCCCGGACAATAACAATATTTGTATTAAACATATCTATATATTATATTAATATTAATGAAATTTGCCAAAAATATAGTATGACCGTGAAACAAAATGTATTTTTTCATAATATCAATCCCTGAGACCTTAAATTGAATGAAAGTGTTTCAATTTGAACCAGGGAAGTGGATGTACCCGCGAAGTAAAACTAGTAAAAAGAACAACTGTGGAAGAAACCACCTCGTTGTTTCGGCTTTCGAATTTTTTTAAAAAAAAAAAAGACAGTTTTGAGATATAAAATTAAAATATTTTAGCAGAGAATTAATAGAAAAATCACTACCACTTCGAGTCGCGGTATTCTCTGTGAGGTTGAACCTCATTCGCTGCTCCACCTCAATCCATTTGTCCAAATAATCTTCAAATTCATCTTCACTCAGGTATAAAGCTAAATCACCAGGGTCTGGTAACTCAGTTGGCAATGAATCTATAGCGGCAATCAGCGCGACAGCGATACAAAGTAATCTTAACATTGTATACGACAAAAATATTACTTCAAAAATTGTAATTATAATCCTACCTATTCTTACACATACATCGCATTTATAAGACTTTCATATCATATATTTAATAAGTCTGTATTTCCCGATAACTGATACGATTTTATCTAAGCGCAGCATTACCAATTATAATAAGAAGCGATATTGTTTGGTTTGTGTGTATTATATATTAATGATGTGTGTCCATATTTCGATGTAATGTGCAATTCGAATCGTATCCAAAAATAAATCCTTTTTTTTTAAATTAATAACATTATTTACTCGCACTGAAATAAACTTAAATCAAGCCACGGGAGGGTCTTGTGTGCCCCCCCCCCCCCCTATATAATAAACTCTACTGATTATAAATAAATAATAAGGTAGCATATTCCTTATTATTTAAAGTGATTAGAAGTGGTTATCCATTTTGTTATAACCATTTTTCATATAAATATCAAGAAACATTATTTAAATGAGTTGAATTTTCAATGGCAGGAAACTTGGAAAAATCTTTTTTGTAGCCGATTGTTTTAATCACATTTGCATAAATGTTTCTTTTCATTTCCATTGTAATTTATGATTGTGTTGATATAATTATGGGAGCAGGTCTTCATAAACGATACCATTGATGAGGGTTGACTCCTGAAAATCAATTGAGAATGAAGATTTTATGTGTATTCATCTATACCATATGCACGCATACTGAATCTTTGTTACAGATAATAAATGAAACCCAGCTACATCTATCATAATATGAAATAGTGCAGTTCACCGCGATCAAAATTTGTGACCTGTCACCTTTACAAAATATTTACTTTATCACAAAAAGATGATGTATTATCGTTGTGTTTATATGATAAATAAAGAAGAATTGAAAACGTAAATAGTAAATAGAGATAATCATTATTACGATTTACCTAAATAAACGTAAAATTTGTTACATTACGGCCAAAAAACGGACAAAACTTGCAGAATGTATCCATGTCTAATAATTGCTAGGAATCAAATTCCAAGTTTTTAGGGTTCCACATCCAATGGGTTTGTAAAAATAAAACAGAAGTAGTGCGATGTCGCTGTCCGTTGTCGGTATGTCCGTCTGTCTTCAGGCTCTGTGTCATGAACGGAGATAATTAGATAGATGATATGAATGGAACTTATCCTTCAACGAATATCTTCTAATGAAATCTATAAAAAGAGTACAATAATCCTACGATTTTAATTATCCTCTTAATTGTGATAAAACTTATATTTTTATCAAATAATTCGCCTACGTCATAATCGTGTTGGAGGCGTGGGCAAAACATGAAATTTGAAAAATGACCACCTCTTTTTCAGATATTTTCATAATTGATCGTTTGACACCTACCTTGCCCTATCCAGGATGAAATCTTAAACGCGTATTGATAATAAGATAATCTGATACAATGTCTTTGAACACATTAGCATGTATCAGTACAGGTTGTATTCTTTTGAAATAATCTCGATTTTAAAACAACAGACATCATCGTTGTTTATTTTATTCATATAGCAAGAATAATAACTAATTTATTTGTAGGCTTAAACTCTTACTACAAGCAATTTCTTCCACACAAGCTAGACGAAGTACAATACATTGGGACAACAACCACTTAAACAAACATGCAAGAATAATTTGTATTATATCGTGCCGTATCACGACATAATATATGTTTTCACAACGAATTGAAACACTATGAAAATCTTTTAAAGCGCTTCAGGTTACTATCTCTTTATCAGCGACGTAATTTTCATGATGCACTTATTCTAAGAAAAATCTGCGTTAGTGAAATATCAAGTCCAGACCTGTTATGTCAGGTTAATTTCCTCATACCTGCTAAAATTACCCGTTCCAGGTTTCTTTTCGTCGTCTCAGCACCGAGAAGTAACCTAGGAGCGCGTGCATCCCTCCACAGAATGTTTAACTTTTATAATAATTACCTATGTGCTATTGATATGTTTTCGTGCTCTTCGGCTGTGTTCAAATATAAACTTAAATTTTTTTTTTATAAACTTTAATTCAGATATAAACACTTAGTATGTTCATATATATGTATAACATTCCTGTTGGTATTGTATCTTGATTTATATGTTCTGCTGTTTACCTTATTTACTCATTATATCATTCATGTTCTTTGTGAAGCATTAAGGAAATATCATATATTTTCATATTATTGTTAACTTTGTTTAGTTTTTAGGTTTGATATTTCTGTAAGACTTCCTTTAAATAAAAATAAAATAAAATAAAAGAATTCCATACGCCCCAAGAGCAGTTTCAATCCGTCAATACAAAAGCGTATTGTTATTTGCAATAGCGTTAACTATTTCACATTTTCTTAAAAAAATAAAAATGAAATGTTCCTCATTTGTTGATTAGTGTTCATTCAAGCATAAGGATGTGACAGAAGCATGTCCTTCATACTTTCAAGGAGTGAGCTTGCAAAACAAAGATAAAACCGTAATTAATTATACCTTATCGTAATTTAAATAATCCATGATTGTTGCTATTTTAATCTTTTTCATGCAATGTATGATTTGAAATAAAAAAATATAACCTTAGTTTAACCATCAGTCGTATTAATGTTTCAGTATTTTTTTGGTCCTTGCGAAGCTCCACAGCACATGACTTTTGAAATTTTTTTACATTTGGATTTGTTTAGTACAAACCTCCTAGCAATTTGAGTACTACCTATATATTCGTACAAATACATATATCAATTTGACTATGTAGGCTTAAAATTGTAGATGCTGGACTGGACCGCCGTAACGTTCTGAGTAAAGACGTTTCGACGCTTGTACTCGGATTTAGATATGATTCGCCAAAGAGCTTTCTTGTACGGTTACGATTGATGGAATCTATACAAGTTGATAAATAGATATAGATAAGTCTCGGCCAAGATCGACCATTATAAGGTGTACGCACGTTAATTTGCATATGCTGCTATTATTTTAAAAATATAGTATCACCTTAGCTGAAAACAAATAATGAGGAGATTTTTTTTCATAATTGAAAGCTTGTCCAAAGAAAGATTGTCCAAATTATCAAAAATTTAGAATTCTGTTTTGGAAACTGCGTGCGTCTATTTTTATAGTCTTCCTCGATAAGTGGGAATATTATTATTCCAGAGACTTGAGCACATTCGGTTATATATATTCGTCACCTTTACATTATAAATAAGTATAAATAACACGGTCACATCGGAAGTAAGCTAAAGGTTTAAGTGTTATCAGCATAAAAATGATGACTCATTTTATAACTCCATAATATCTTGCCAATATGTCTGGCGATAAAATTTGATGAGGAAAAGTTGATCAAATCTTAACGGCTACGTATTAATAGTTCTATTGCATTGGGAATAAACATTTATATTCTCTATGTAATGCAAGTGTGGGATAAATAAAAAAAGAAAATATTGATAATCTTTATTTTTAAGAATATTGTTATAACTTTCTTTAAAATAGTGACATCACTCAGTGCAAAAATATCGTAAATTACACAATGAAATGAGTGCGCATAAACATTACAAAATTTTAGATAAGTACTCTTCCATTATTTTAAATTTTGATTTTAGAATACATTCTTATTTGAAAATACATTATACACTGTTTTGTCAAAAGTCAAACATCTATAAAAGATATATTTTTAATCATGAAGAGGTGCCTCATAAGTCATTACAGCTGTGTGGAATTATTATATAAAGTACAACCTCATTCGTGATCAGCATTAAAAAAAAACATTTTTAAATTCAAAGTAAATTCTATAATTATCTCCGCTCAGTGGTACATAAGACAGACAAATATTCAATATAATATCTGTTTGTTTTTTATACTTTATATTATCACTGGTGTATGTAATTATTATTTTAGTTATGGAAAAATATGAATTCGATTCTAAACTATTATTGCATATGATTTGTTTCAAAGATTTATATACTATAGCTAAGATTAAATAAACTGATACAATTTTAAAGTGATATTGAACACTTACATTCTGATTAATGAAATAATAAATACTTATATACTTGATTCCAAGCTACGTATTAATGAAACAGAATTTTACCATGCGTCGAATTAAAGAAAACAGTGATTTAATATATAATCGAAATTGGTCGTGAAACCTATAATATACCCTAATTCGATTACAATAGAAATAGTTCTTTAATATATTTATGAATGAAGGCCTCTTGAATATAGGTAGTATAGATACAATATTTACACGAAATGATCTATATATATAATCTATGACACATAGTATATAGAGCACCTACAGTATACTCAGGGAAGTGAAAGTTATTTTAAGTAAAGTTATTCTAAGGTTTTATGACAGAACCTAGCAAAACGCTCGTGAATACTTAAAGCTATATTTTTGAAGTATACATGAATAAAATAAAAAGATGAGACCTCAAACAAAATGTATGTATGTACAAGAAAACCGACACATCGAGACTATGATAAATGAATCTACTTTTTACAATGATCAAAATTCTCACAGCTTTGTCTTTCATTTCGCCTAGTAGCGATAAATAAATACGAATAAATTCGTTAACACTAATGATATCTACGCCTACGCAGAGGTATTTTATTACAGCCAAATTAAGAACATCATACACTAAACATTGATAATAGGAAAAAGCAGAATAAGAATTTATGTTCTAAATATAAACTGTGGTCACCCGTCGCATTTATCTGTCAGATTCAGTGATAATTTTTCAAAAGAGAAAATGTGGGTGTGTGCAAGGATAAAAATAGTGAATATAGAATTAAAAGACATTATTTTTGAAAATGAATCCACCATTGTGATTATAAAGAGAATATCAAAATGTTGGAGTCATTTAATTGTTCAATAAGAAGACACGTGAAATGTAGAATTTACTGATCATTCTTTATAATTGTGATAAGAAATTCATGCATTATTCGTTCGCTACCAAACCCCAAATTACAAATAACAAGAACTAACCAACTATTGTTTGAGTCTCGAAGGAAAAAGGTTTTACTATTTAGAATTATCTTTATGACTACAAATGTATACAACTGACATTACCTAAACAATAAATAATGGTTATCAGTATCGTAGTTAGGAAAATGTATCGCTATTCAGAATATGTTCGTATATATAATTGAATTATTAACTAATTAAGCGAGGAGTTGAGATCGTACTAATCGTCATAGTAATTATTGCTAAATAGCTTTGCTATATCTAAAATAAATATGCAACAAAATAACTAGCAACAAATGCTTTGCATAACGAGATTTTCGAATACTAACACAACCGAACATTAACAGCTAATGAATGAGAAAACAGCTCCACCACGAGTCTGATGAAATTTTGAACGTTATCGTCAGCAAATCCATATTTTTATCATAGTTCTTTACGGGCAAGTACGAGCGACTGTCGCAAATGACGTTGTCCATTTGGATCTTATTATGGGTTTCTTTACGTGTTTCTCGACTTTACACTCACATACACAGATAATTTTGCACACATAAACAACTGTTCAAAACTTTCATAATTATTTTTTTAATTTTATTATATATCGTTAAGTACATCGGTTATTTGATGTATTAAATCAAACTCGTGGTAGTCTAATTAGTATTGCTATTTAGTCTAATTACTATTTTAACTTAATTCTAATTTCGTTTATATACTCATACATGAATGTTGAAGTGAATACACAATATTAATCATTTTCATAATTGGTTGGAACACTTACGAACTGAAATATTGATTGGCTTCGCAAAAGTTCGTAAAAATTATAGTCACTTTAAAAGGGTCTTAAATAATATTTTTTTATGACTTTAATCCAATTTTTGTTGACATGGCATATAACTCTAAAAAAAAGGCTAGTTCTATTAGCTAAATACATGTTCTTATCTTATAGTGTTAAAACATAGAATTGACCTGTCAAAATGCCCGCGAAGCCCACACGTATTACGTCAAATTTTGTACTGTTCCCAATATTGGTCTGTACTTTCCATTCACTAAGACTCACTTTTCCATAAGATAGTTACTACATATTAATTTGAAAATTTTATATGGGAATTATATCACATTCTAATTAGATTTTTCGACACTATTTACATTATAGTATATATAAATAAGATGAAAATACATAAATAGTGTTGATTATCATTCCATAGAGGTAGAGAATAATCAAATCAAATGTCATTCTAATTATTTTATTTACACTTCATTGGTCATAATAATAGGAATTCTATATTTAAATTGAGGCGAGTTGACATAACCGATCTTTCCTTGACCAATTTGTATTCTACGAGTAGACACTATACAAGTGATTGCATAGTCTATGGTATGGTATTTTGGCTACTAATATGTCATCTAGCACCTTCGCATAACAACATTATAGAAGCGCAATTCCAAATTTGACTGCAAAATTGAAATCATTTTAAAATCTTTTTTTTTTTTTCACTATTTGTCAGAGTAATGCGTCTACTGCTTATTTTCTTACGTCTTTTGTTTTTTTGTCATTTTGTTACTAAATTAATTACAAACAAACAATGTAAGTGCAAAATAACTTTGTAACGTATTTTTTTTTACCGTAGTTAAAGAATAATATTTGAAAGGTGGACATGGATTAAATTAATTCTCTTTGGTCCTTCGATGCGCATTTTTGAAGCATAATATTTATATAGGGTTGCCAGTTAATATAATATGATTCAGCAATCAAATTCACTTTTATCCATATATATCTATTCCACTGTAGTTCCGTATATGTAAACCCGCCATAACCGTTAAGTCGAATAGAAAGATCTAAAGGATATGTGTGATAAAGATATTAATATCATTATATTTATAAGCTCAATAAACTATCATAATGTTAATGAAAATTACTTAATTCTATAAAATAAATAACTTCATCCACAACAGGTTCGATAGTGAAAGCGATAATACTATTTCCATTACACAGTTGTCTCCAAATCTTCTGATACTAACTGGAAATGTTCTTGGCCTGAAATAGGAAAATTAACATCAAACTGAGTACATATAACACTAGATAGAATTAAATAAAAAATAGGTTTTTGTTGTATAAGACCTCATAACCTATTTTTTAGAATGATAAATCTAAATTTCAGAATCGGGATCGCTATTCAAATAGTTCCGGTAATTGAATTATAAAAAAAAAATTTAACAGCAAAAAAAAATCAGGATCGCATTCTCAAATTTTTATGAGTTAAACAAAAAAACAGTTCTGAATGGTTAATTCTAAAATCTACGTAGACCTGTTGAACCCTTAAATTAAAACGATATTATAGGACCAACATGCTAAGATGGTAACGCGAGCAAAACATTACATAAACAATTAAAACCAGAAAAAAATCATTGAAATATTGAAATTCGTTAAAACCAAAGTTCTATTATTGTCAGATGTATATTCCAAGTGGGAATTTAAAGTCTCACTTTCTAAATAGGCTGAAAGGTCGTGATCATCGGCACGCAAGGCGAGCTGCCGAGGCGTTAGGCCTCCGTGATCCTGCCGCGTGAGAGAGGCGCCTCCAGCCACCAGCATGCAGCAAATGGCCCGCCGCTTATACGCCGCCGCTTTGTGCAGCGCCGTCTGGCCTTTGTCGTTATCACTCATATTCAAAATGGCCGACGGGGCGCACGCTATCAAATATTTCACAATCTCCTTATTGCCGTATCGAGAGGCGATATGGAGCGCAGTCTGCCCAGTCGCGTCAATGGACAGCAAAGAATAGCCAGCCGCATGCAGTTCCTTTATCTACAACCAAGGAAAAATGAACCACAAAGTAAAGCGACGACAAAAGAAAATGTTATTAGACGTACCATTTTCAAGTCGCCGACTTTCGCAGCCTTGAGCAGGGAGTCGGACGTTTTTTCCAATAGATTTCTGAAACAAAATCGTGTAGAATTTCCGGTTATGGAACTTTATTTATCTTATAGAGAACTCGGTCACTACGCTACAGAAGAAATGTACCAATTTGTGTTGAAGAAATAAGAAGCAAATTAACAACACTATACTAAGACATCATTTCATTTTTATCACTTGTGACGAATTTAATACATTTTCTGATTCTATTTTTAGGTACAAATTATCTTGATTAAATTTTGATTAAATTTTGAATTATACGAAATGTATTTTAATAAATCAAGCACAACACTCGATCTGTCGAATGTTTCGACAAGTTTGACATTTGAAAGTGGCCAAGAGAATCCGGCTTTACCCATCTTGGTACAATTCTTTTCTATATAACAGTGATAGGACGTGATCTCACCCACAGCCAAACGCTTCTTGTTCGAATCCAAACAATTTTTGATGTATGCTGCATGCGATGAAAGAAAGTGCAAATTAAAAGTAAATAGTGCATTTATAGAATGTGCATAGACAGAAGTACAAATAATGTTAGAATGAAGATAATTCTAATGATGTCTTTGCTACAGAAGATAAGATGCCTTTTCGTTATGCAATCCTTTGAGAACTATGAAAGGTTTCAAATCACAATGCTTCAGCTGGGATTTTAAAAGAGATAAATGCGTCTGAAGTTTTTAGAATCATTTACTGGTTCTATATTGAAAAAAGTAGCCGTCACTGTGAAGGTAACTTAATTCTAGTAAATTAGAATAAGTAAATTTTACATGTTTTTCTCCAATACATTTTACTCATTACGACAGAAAAAGTACAAGAAACTAATTTCATTCAAACAATACCATTAGACTCGTTAAGTCTTTATGACGAAATTATATTATAAACAGTTTATCTTTTTTGATGTAATCTTTAATTGTTGTGTTTTAAATTTATAAGCTTTAAAAGCTGTTGATATAAACCAGATAGTAAAACATATTTAAATAACTTAAATAAATTTACTAATGCAATTTTTAAGAATGTTTTTCAATAAGCCGTATGATTGAAAGATGAGAAAGAATGGGAAATACGCATATCACTCATATCATGCAAATTTAAGCGATAGGCGATAAAATCTTCTGACGTCATGGAAGAGCATAAAGTATTTTGACATGGGTGCCTGTCACGTAAATTATTGAGAATCCATCGAGCCGTAAAACGTCTCACTTTGATCAATAAAACTTGGAAGAGCATGCATTAAAATACAGTGAGAGTTTAACATATCAAGTGATATTTTTAAAGTCTAAAAATCATCCCCAATTGCAAAATAGTTTCTTTCGTTTGACAGACTCACGTTTTGAACCGAGCTACAGACTCCGGTGACGGTTCGTTGTCTGTGGGACTGCCGCAAGGAGGTGGCGAGTTGGAATCTTGTGACGTATTTGGCTTCGGTACTGTGAGCTTTGGTGAGAGAGATGACTTGGAGCTGGGCGTGGCTGTGGTGGCCGCCGAGGGGGGTGTCTGTGGCGTGGTTACGTCATCGGACGACCGCGCTGGGCTGGACAAGCCGATTACTTATTCCGGTTTTTTTTTTAATGTCAGCACCCCTCTTCCCTTAGCGGAAGAGTCCTTATTTACATATATTATCTTAATTACATTGTCTTTATAACTAGCATTATATACATATTATTTATTTCATACTATATTTACAATTTTATAACAGTATACTTATTCCGGTTCGATGCATGCTACTACTGTTAGCTTGCGAGTATCTTGTATAATTTTAATTTAATTATTCCTTATTCTTTTATGCTTATTTATAGCGTCGACGGTAGAGAACATAAACGGTACGATTAGGGTTTTTTGTTCGCCTATAGCTTAATTGATACAACTGAAGCTCAAAGAACAAGTATTTGTATAATGTATGCTAGGTTTAAGGAATATATTTCAATATTATAGTGGTCACTGTTATATAGGCAACACTAGCTTAGCAAATTCTGGCGTGTAATACGTGGTCCGCTTACCTTCCATGGGAATCAGGTACGTCCAATGAAACGGCCGCGCTCGGTGTATCGCCACTTTGTGATATATCAAGTGACACTGACAGTCCAGTTGTGGTCTCCAGTGACACCGAAGGCCCGGTGCGATCCAACGAGGCACTCGCAGTGGTCTCTGGATGAGCAGTTGTGTCGGTATCAGGTGTGAGTGGCGCCGCGTCCAGTATGTAGAGGTTGTCATGGCCGATGTCCATCGGATAGTGGAGATTCTCTTGCGCCTTGTCGATTCGGAAGAATCTTTCTGCGGTCACCGCTGAAATATGTTTTGTGCATTCTCTATAACGTGAAACACTCAATTCTGTAAACCTTGGTAATAACATTAATGACGCAGTTTAGTTCACAAGGCGAAGTGCTCACCTATTTATTAAAATATTTGTATGAAAAACCGAAATGACACCGAGCGAAACAAATTAAATGCAAATATCCGGAGCTTTCAGAAACGGCAAGAAAACACGTTGAAACCATTCAACATCATTTAAATACTAAGACTGTTATTTTACCTTTGAAATTTCAGTGTAAACTATGAATGTGATAATGTAACGGTGTAATTTACATTGCATTTCTTTAAAATAAATAAGACTAGATTTGCATATTATGGTTAATATGCTTACTCCAGTATTGTACTTAATATAAATGTCTCAAGCATCCTAATCCCGTCGAAAACATGCCAGGACCATACAACATGAATGTTGGCTGATTACCAAAATAGCAATTTTCCTTTACATAATTCGATCATGTTACTGGAAATTTATAATAATTATTTAACTCTGTGAATATAAAATATAAACAAAAGAATCTGTAATTATGGTTCTATCAAAAATGTTCGTACAATTTCTTTGAAATGTTGTTTTAATTATCTGACTTTACCGTAAACAACTCCTATATTCAATAGAATAAATCAAACAGTGCCCAATTACACTTGGAATTGCTTTAGATGTAGCTTTAATTATAACGTTTCCTTTTTACAATTCATATTATTTTTTAATATAGGGTAATTGTATGTTAATAATAGGAAACCTTTCTGTTTTTGTAAGTTTGTTATGTAAATATGGGATATATTTAAGAAATATTTTCACCCTTAGAAAACAGAATCTTCACTGACAGAGATTTCAAGACAAATTCAAAATTACTCCGTCCTTTATCGCGTGCGCTGCATTTCTTCATTTCCGTGTAAAACACAGATATTTTCATATGAGGTGAAATTAAAACTTAGTTATTATACAATAAAAAAACTTACAATCGACAAACCACCAATCGACAATATTCGAGTAAGCCGGAGATTCTTTGATCAGATTATGAACGAGGTTCCGCATTTGTTCCAGATCCGTGGCCGGGTTCACTTCTAGGGTGCCGATCCTTTCCGCTGAAACAAAAACATCTTTCAAAGAATTGTTTTTTAATAGCTTCTGGGCTTTTATATAAAAGCTGTGTATATATACGAATAATCCTGTTTTTAAACATTTACAAATTTATATTTTATATTCTGTAATCGTTTTTAGATCATTCGACGTGTATGGCTGCATCTGGGGATATTAAAAGTAGGGAATATAAATCTGGAGTGAATTGTAGAAAGATCAAATGCGTGGAACGCATTTTTTGGGTTGGGTATCGCATCATTAATACTGGAAGACACGTATGTATATACGCAAATAATTAGTCTAAAAAAAGATAGCACTAATCACCTTTAAAAAATAAGTAAATAGTTATATTATAGTTATTAAGGTAGGTAGAGTAACATTTTGTGATATAATAGTCTCGATACCATTTACGTTCTGTAAGAGATACATTATAAATTTATACAAGACAAACAATATGACATAATATGAATCAAAGGATCCAATTAAGGACGTATTCGCTCTTCTTGTATGTCCAATTAGTATCTTTAACATTAAACTACAATGAGCGAGAAATATTTATTTGTATGATGTATGTATTTGATGTTATTTACGATTCACGTCCTACATTATATATTGCACAGCTGGTAGTAGAAAAAGACAGATATATAAATATTGCAGTTATTCCGATTACATATTTGAATGAACTACAAAACAAAGCTTCGTCACGATAAAACGCAGATCTCAAATGTCAATCAAAATGTTTGTTAATAGGACGTGTATATCGAAGACTAAAAAAAAAATCTTTTCAAAATTAATCAATTAAGCAGGCTTATTAACTCTGAAATATGTATGTACTTTTTCAGTACAGTGTCAGCACAATTTCACATAAAGAGATGAATGAGTGTTCTCAGTAAAATCAATGTAATTGGAATGGTTTCGTTATGAATTACGATATTTCGTTTATACAGTATTCTCACCGCAAGCGCAATATCAGCAAATACCCCAATCGTTATTCACCTAATAAATAATGTACTAAGTTCCTCGAATTTGTATGAAGTATTTATTTATTCATGTAATATATTCTGATGGTAAAGTTACTGTTTACCGCGATGCCTTCATGTCTACAAACCTTTATTAGAAAACTTACTTGTTTTTCTTGCGAAGATAAAACACTAGACAAGTTGTGAACTTTGAAAAGCAATTCTGACGCTGGGATTGTGAATTTTAAAGCTCTTTGTTTAAAGACAGTACACGATGTAACGTACTTAGTTGCGAAATCTTAGTTTAACTTAGAGAGGAAAACAAATACTTATTTTAACAGTCAATTTTCTCATTGATATAATTATTTTATTATTTTTTATAATGCACCATATAACAAGGATATAAATAAAAAGAGGCATTATCGCTAACAAGCGATCTCTTCCAGGCAACCTGACATATATAAATATATAGTCAAGAAGTAAAAAGGGAAGGGCGATTTTAATAAAATAAAGAATGAAGTCATGATAAAAAGTGAGAAAAGAATAGATTATAAAATGTACTACATACAGCAAGTAAATTAGGAGTAGTGGTAGAACTTGATATACTTAGGTTAGTTGTGTTAATAATATGAATCAAACATATTTTCGTTACAAGAAAAAAATATATGGCGGCTCTAGTTTGGAATTTATAAATGAAAATTTATCTGTACTGTTTTTGTACAGGCGGTTAAATAAAATCCGTCGAATAAATCTGTAAACCTAACTACTTAACTTTAATTTGGGATCTTATTTTTTTCAAGTAATGGTATCAATTTTGAGAAAGAAAGAGAAATTTATGAACCTGCTTTGGCCAGGAGTTCCTTGTCGTAGTGATGTCTCTCATAGTCTGCCATTGTAATTATATTCACGGTAAAAGTCAGCTTATCAAGTGTTGCAAGGCTGTAAAAGAAAGATCATGTTAATACACTTTATTAAGGGATTAAGCTATGTATTTTTACAAAATTTACGTATATCACAGCGTACTTTAAAGCGAAACGTCGGGAGAATTTAAAATAATGTTAATATACTTCAATTTGGTAAAAATACAAGTTTAATCCGTTAATAAAGTGTTTTTCTTTAAATGAGTAATAGTTATGTCAATAAAAGACAATATTATTGAACATTATTGAATATGAAACATATAAAACTTGAATCTAATAACATTTTCACTATTGTGAGAACGCTTTGATGAACGGAAATCGATACATTATTTAATAATAATTTAGTAATTTCTATTAAGGTAGTATCAGTTGTAAGGTGAAGCCATAGGTATATTTAATTAAATTTTGTAGACGTGATCGGTCCTTAGAGAGGAATATACTTTTAATCTTGACTTTTCGACTTTAATGTCTGTAATAAATTATAACTTTTCATCAAAATTAAAAAAAAAACTCTGTTTAAATATAAAAAGTTATAGCTCATTATTTACGCACAACTTCATTCAAGGGTTCTGTATCCAACCTCTGTACATATTTACCATTATTTATTTAATATTTATACATATCATCAAATCACACCATACTAATTAATATTATGTATTAATTAAAAAATCTTAATCAATGTTATCTAAGACAGCTAAAAGCTTCTCTGAAACATGTTTTTTGTAGGACGGGCAAATGGGCAAGACGAGACTCGTTATGTATATAGCAGGTGTAAATCTGAAAATATTTTCCCTTTTATATTACAAAATCGGACGTTGTTGACTTTTCCATTAGAGTATTATTTAATTAGAAGCTTTCCAATGATATTTACAACAGAAATGCTAATGTAAATACAATTAAGACTAAACAGTCCTCGGATTCTGAGAATGCAGGTTTACTCTATTTAATTAGCTATCCATTTCGCTGTTGACAAGCGAACATAATAAGAAATAATTAATTAACGCTTTTTAGAAAAAATGGTACATATATTTTATACAGACTATATTTTATAAAGAATATTCGGATTTCTCATTTTCCAAGTTTCTTCAAATAAATTAATATATATTGTTCAACACCTTTGTGAGGACAATTTTCAGATTTTTCATACGGAAATAGTTTAAGATAACAAATAACCTACAGAAGCGAAATCTAATAAATGACAATTTTTATTTTAGGTAATATTTAAACGAGATAAAACATGACGTCATATACCATCCGAGCTCATAATGTTAATACCTCAAAGTATTTGCAACCACGATTTGAAAACTACCCAAACAATGAAAAGAAGTTAGTTCACGCCTCTGACTGATCATCATCAGTATGATGAGAAGTAAAAAAAACTGATATATTTTATTTCAAGAAAAACACTTTATTAAGGGATTAAGTTATGTATTTTACAAATTATATATTACAAAATTTTATTTTTCCCGACGTTTCGCGTGCTTTACAGCGTGCGTGGTCACGGTAGACTGAAGACAAAAAGTGTCAATTATAAGTGTCAAAAGTGACACCTTTGTAATATACTTCAATTTGTAAAATACATAACTAAATCCGTTAACAAAGTGTTTGTCTTTAAATGAGTAATAGTTATGTTAATAAAAGACGATATTATGATATAATTAAAACTATATGAATACTCACGGCGCCAGAACCCGTCCCGGCTTCTTCTTAGCGAGCATGATGGCCTGGTTCAGTATAGACAAGGTGATGACAGACGGCGCGAGTCTGCAGGCCTCGCCGTCCACTTGCATCGGAATCACTTTGGTCGTCACGATCTTCGCCGTCTTGCACTGAGTGATGCACGTCCCATGCCCACCGGCTTGCAACAATGGCTGAAACAATCGGACGTGGCCTTCCTAACAATTATACTACGGCTTCCACGTGTAATTAGTAATCTGAAGCCTTGCTTTATTTCTGTTGCTAGATTAGGGATTAACGCGAACGGCTTTGAGTTGTCAGTGAAATTATAGAGATACAGCTTTGTTCGTTCGATATGTATTAGCTAGCTCAAACACTATATTGTTCTGTATCTGTTAAATTGTATGAGCGTGAAGTAAATCTCGTCTAAAAAATTAATTATATAATATTTTTATTAAGGATCTCCAACAAAGATTACACTTTACAATCTTCGTCTATAGTTTTACAGGTAATTATTTAAATGTTTTAGTTATATATATTATTTATTTATTAGGATCTCCAAGAAAGAATACACTTTACAAGCTTTGTGTACTGTTGCAGTTTAAACATTGTGTTTCTTCAATTAGAGGAAATCACAACATGCAATAGTACGACACAACAGGAAAGAACTATGATATAACTTATCCATAAACTATCTAAATAAAATTTAACGACATATTAGGATGAAAAATATTAAAACATAAAAATATATTTCGAACTCTATTCACAGTTGTAATGGATTTGTCCCATTTAAGATATTAAAAGCGATCACTAACCAGTTGATAAGTGGTCAATCCAACCACTTCTATCAATCCATCCTCGGTTGACGGATCGGACGCTCCCATGGATTTATTCCAAGGATGCGTTCCACCTCCGTAACTGTAAAAAAAGACCTGTAATGTCTATCCAGAAATAGTTTAATTGTCTCTACTAAATACGCAAGACAATACGATGTTTAAATAGTGTCTGTGAACTATCATTACATCAAATAGTAATTTTGTCAAATAAAATTGAGGAAATATGTTAATGCTTAATAACATATAAAAATGAATTTTTATTTGAAAAGTATTATTATATATAGAAAGCAATTTCCTTCGTGTAGGAAACTGGCAGAAAACTTTACGATATTAACTTGTTCCCAAATTATGTTGTGCTAATTGAGACTTTGGAATACCATTATGAGAAAACTGAACTGCCTGTGAAGAAAAATAATTAACTAAGCGACTGCATGTTTTTCACCTCTATCTATTGTATACCTTTTTTTATAAAAAAATATATTAAACCAAAATCCGAATTAATTTAAAAATGTAATAAAAACCTTGGAATGTTTAAGAAAACGATTGCATGCACTCTATGCTCTCTCAAGACCGGAGTGAGATCCTTCCCGTCGCATTCTAAAGTAACGAATTCGGCTAAACCTTTCCATTTCCTTTGCATAAGGTCTT
This sequence comes from Pontia daplidice, assembly GCA_963693355.1. Classification (NCBI taxonomy): domain Eukaryota; kingdom Metazoa; phylum Arthropoda; class Insecta; order Lepidoptera; family Pieridae; genus Pontia; species Pontia daplidice. The sequence goes on from CAVNZL010000022.1 coordinate 375,883, forward strand.
TTCCTCCAGCCGTTCCGTAAAAGAGCTTATTTCGAATGCGAGAGTTAAACTTTTCCGGGTGCGCCTCTGAAAATATACTTAAGTTTAATTTATTCTAATGATATCTAGTAAGAGCGGCACAGATACTCTTGTAAAAATTTAAACTTTCAATAGCATTTAATAATCCGTATATTATATGTTTACTCCAATTATTTAAATTTTAATAAAACTCTGGGTTTCGTGAAAATATATTAATGTTTACTTTTATTTGTATATCGGTACAGAATTGTACTATTAGAGAGGGTTAGAGTAATTCAATAAATAAATAATTGACAGAAAAACAGATTTCACGATCTGTTTCATGATCATTCACTAAGTATCTTATGTACCTACCGTAAATTTGTATTATAGATTTAAACAAGTTCACCCTAAATCCTTACTCAATGTTTATACCTATACCTATTTTGAAGCATATTGTAGAATATATTTTTTGTCTGTTTTTGCACTTTGATAACTACACAAATTAAAATTTTTGCTTTTATATAATAATAATGAAAACAATTTATTTCAGATACCAACTAATTATTTCAATTTAGCTTTTATATACATAAGGATAATTTGCAAAATAATGCTTTTAAATATTCGATATTTAAAAATATGTGTAAGTTTTCACTCTCTCTTAGCTAAGATAAAATAGTCAGTACAGCAATACTTTTAAATTTATATGATAATTTTTATTTACCTCTAGCTTCATGGAATTCGAGTGCGATATGGGCATCAACGCCAAACGAAAAATAATTGTTGACGACATTCAAAGGCAAGTCTGCTTTAGCTTTACTGGTGTCTTCGCCTGACGCCGCCGTGTTAGGCTCTACTGTTAACTGCCAGCGGTCCAACAGCACTGTATCACTTTCACCGATGTGGGCCAGGATTTTGGAAATTGGTTCGTCTTCATAGCCCTGAAAAAAAATTTAACAAACGGCTTGAGTGCAAAGTTGTTCACACAATTACAATAAACGTTTCAGATTTCAACTGATTTTCATCATTTTCTGGCTTGCTTTATGTCAAAAACAGCAGGACCTCCATTTACTATATCTAGATGTATCTTATATATAAAATTCTCGTGTCACAGTTTTCGTTCCCACACTCTTCCGAAATGGCTTGACGGATACTTATGAAACTTTGTGAGCGTATTCAGTAGGTCTGAGAATCGACTAACATCTATTTTTCATCCCCCCTATAAGTTAAAGGTGGTCCCCTAATTTTTTTATTTTCCTATGATACAACATACAAAAATACATACAACCCTACATTTTAACCCCTCTACGATCAACCCCTATTTTTTATTTATTAATTGAAAATTGAAATCACATGTATGGCAAAACAACGTTTGCTGGGTCAAGTAGTAATATATATATATAGAGAATATACACAAAAATGTCACCGTTACGATTTGATCACATCATAAAATGACCAAACGTTGATTGAAATATCGTTAAACGATGTTGATATGGTCGACCATGAAATATTCAATTCCGCGTGATTTCGTATCCGACCTCCTGTCGATGGAAATTTTACCTCCATTATGAGTTGACTCAAAGAAATATTTTAAAAATTCATTAACGTCAATATTTTTTGCAAATTCCGTATTATAAAATATCCATGACCCAGCCTTTGTGACTACAGTTTCCTTTATTAAATAACGTGAGGATAAACTTAATTATGCAAATACTTCGAACCTTAATATTCAAAACGTAAGTAGCTTGGGACCTTTCTTTTTGAATGAATACGCGAATTTTGAATGGACAGCTAATATAATACTGGCCTTCGTTTTATATTGATTCGTATGGAAAGATTCATAAAAAATCTTATTTAAACATTTTAAATCAAATGTTAACTTTTTTATGTATATTATTTTAAAATTTCAACCTAGTTTTAATGCTAAATCTTCAGATATAGGAATTCTGTCGAACAAATATATAAATTTTATTTATAAGAATTTTAATCTCAAAACGGGAATTTCCACGATGGGTACGAAAATAATTTGCATTTTCTAGATTCGAAGCAATGTTAATATATATTTAATAGAGAAATAAGATTACATGGAAATCCACTTTCAGTATTTGCTTTTAAAATGTTTGATATAAAGCTTTAATTACTCAGACTATATTCAACTATTGAACTAGCCGAAATATATATTGAAAACACAAATATGTATTTGTAAATTTTGTATAATTTTAACAAAATGAAAATGCTATAACTTTAACGACCCGATTATATCAAATTAAACAAGATATTGCTTATTTTATACCATTCAAGAATCAATTAAATAACATTATGCCGAGTTTGTGAAACACCGAACAAATAAAAGCCTTTAATTGTTTCATCAGCAGCGTCAAACAATTGTTTTATAGCTGTTTATTTCGAGCATTGTTTACGGGCGGTAGCAATTTTGACAATTATTGATATTTCCGGTTGTTTATCTTATCTGCTTGGATTTGCTATATCATTTAATTTATTAGAAATATAATCTATTATAAATTTACTGGTAGATGTTGCTTAGTATTTTTTATCAAAGTGTGGAATTTAAATGGAAAGAAAACAAGGCGGTTTTTCCGTGTCAAGTCAGTGACAATTCATGAAGAAGAAAATGTGCAATTAAAACGTAACTATGTATATGACTTAACCGTAACCGACGATAACCTTTAAATAGTGAGCTAATAATAAAGGTAATTTAAATTTTTTTCAAGTGTTATCGACATACAGATATCTTTAAAATATATTTTAGAATAGATATAAAAATGTGGCAGCTGATGAAACATGGACTCTGCGGTTAATTTTACAAAAACCTAATGGAGAGCAGCAACCATTTCTTTTTTCGGTTTTCCCGCTCACCAGAGCCGTAATATTTTATTTCACTAAGAAATTATTTAAATGAAATATCTTTTATTAGGTACAATTGGAATTTATACACATTTTCAAAACGCTTGAATTTCAACGAATGTACTGTACACTTTTTACAAGCCGTCAATATACGCCGTGTTAGTATATTCTACATTAACTTTGGTTATTGTTGCTACAACTAGAACTATTTACAAAATACGCTGTTAGCGGATCAACAGCAAAACGCATAATAATTTATTTAAATTTGTATGAACCGAACAAAATCACTCAAATCAATTTTAACTTAATAATTTAAACGTCTAAACGTTAAATTCTTCGAATTTGAGCAAAAACGGCTAATAATTTTTGTACGGGATATAATTTTGAATTTATTTCATTATTCGACGGATCAGAAATACAGAATCTCGTCATATATTGGCGCGTTTAATATCCGTTAAATATTTTTTACGAAATGTGTTATTCTCTCATAAACCATTTTTCTTATTTCTATTTATAACACTATATAGAAATTATTGTACAACTTACCCCGCCCCAGCCCAACGCTCTCGCGAGATCATTTCCAGTGCCAAGTGGAAGTACGCCTACCGCGGGTCGAGCGCCAATCCTGTCCAATACACTGAGAACCCAGCCTACAGTGCCATCTCCGCCACAAGCCAGCACTCGCAGATTCGGCACTTTGCGAAACATCTCTAATCTGAAATTAAAAATTTACATTACTGTACTTTAGAGTTCGAGGTCTAAGTAATAACAAAAGTATCTAACCGCAACTTAATCTATATATAAAATTTCTTAATTGTTCCATATCTCCAAACGGCTTGACGATTCTCATGAATTTTGTGAGCGTATTGAATAGGTAGCATGCTAAATCTTAGTCCACCCCTAAATTTTAATTTTTAGACAACATTTTTAGTTTCTGTTTTCTTATGATACAACATACAAAAATACGTACAATCGTAAATTTTCATCCTTCTACAATCAATCCCTATTTTTTATTAAATGAAAATTGAAATCACATGTATGGCAAAACAACGTTTGTTGGGTCAGCTAGTCATACTATAAAAATTAAAAAAGGGAAACAGCCCAAGTCCTCCTCAGTCATATTAAAAGAACATAGCTTTACAAAAACATTTAACATAAAATTCGTATAAATTTACATAATATATTAGACTAACCATACTGCGAGCGCGTCTTCATACAGTAGACGAAATATCTCATAAAATAAAATGTGTTAATATTTAAATTATGCAAAGCATGCAAGCAGGAAGAGCGTAGCGCTGCAGCCACTTTACGTATTAATTGCTAATTTGGAGAAGCGTAATGCACTCTAGTATCTGGCGCATAGTCTTGATACCGTAATGAATCTAAAGATCCATTTATTTAATATAAAAAGCTAGAGGTGAATATAATCAAAAGCAATTATATTTTTAATGTTAACAAAAACTCGTTAAGAAGATAATAATTCGACGCGTTTTTTTTCCTAATGCTTTTAGCCTAGTGATTTTCTTTATAGCCGCGCCGACTGTGATTCAATTTTGATAAGTGCCAAAAAATTCAGTTTTCCTGAGAACTGCGGATTCAGAAATGTTTATTTGTAAGAACTAAGTTTTGTATATAAACAAATTAACTAACGCAATTCCAAAATTTACATTTTGTTCGTTTTCGAATTTAGTTTAAAAAAAATCTGTGACAAGAACTAAACCCGCTCGTCAACCGCATATCAACTAAACACTTCCGTGTTATGTATAATTGAAGTTAGCTAAACCTCAAGACTGCGAAGTAACCAATATACCTTCTGAGCAGAATAGCAAAATACTTTCTGAGCTTCGCTTATTATTTGTACGAAACTGAATCAAAACAGGAATAACAAAAGACGACAGTAATAAATATTAACGTGAAAAGAAACACAATTTGGTTCAAGTGTTCAACTAGCCGAAAGACGAACGTAATTTATTATCAGAATAACATTGTAATACCTCCACCCTGGGGTCAACGAATTTTACTTCTATTAATGCAACCATTTTCTAACCAATTTTTACTTGTCATACATATTTGTTATAAATCATAATATAAGAATTTTCATTAAAATTTTTCATCGACTGTATTGTGTTTGTAATTTTCAATTAGTTAATACAATCAATTGTATAATTTATACGGACATTATAGATAGACAATCTGCTATATTTACATACAATAGTATTAATATGAATTGTTTTGAGCCATGGATAACAGTTGCAGTGTGGCCATTTACGTGTTGTTTAATAATTGCTTGATACGTGTAATTCAGGGGTTCGATTTCCAAAAAAAACTTTCAAAAAAAAATCAGAGACAATCAGAGTTTAATTACAGAATATTATTTAATTTTGACGACAAAGATAACATCAGCTACTACTAATGACCACCTCCACTCCACTACGCTAAGGAAGCGTCAATTCAACACAAACCGTGTTTTGAGCCAAATAAAAAGATCGAATTCGTCCAATTGTGATTGGCACGATGCTTCTACCAACTATCCAATAATGTACTAGTATTTTTAATTTTATCAACTTATGTATTAAATGTGATATTTATATATTTACCCAGGCCCCGGTCCTCCTTGAGTGAGGTCGAAAACTTGCCGCGGGTTTAATAGCCATTGAAATTTCTGCAGTAACTTAACACCTTGATTGCCACCACTTTTCGGGTTTATGAAAACGAGGACCGGCTTTACATTAGACGTCGGGATTGGTTTTATTACGAATGGCCTTTGTTCGACCTTCGTGTCCTTTCCTTTTTTCTTTCCCGCGCTTTTCTTTTTCGGTGATTTTCGTAGCGACGATTTGAAGCTTCCCCGCCTTGGGAGTTTAACAATCCATGACGGCGGCACTATTATATTCGATTGAGTGCCTAAAATGTATAATGTAAATAATATCATTCAAATATAATTCATTCATGGCAACAACAACTACGTGAAGAATAGATCCAGAGTTTGTTTTGTTTCGGAAATCAACTTAAAATAATTTAAGCTTTTTAAAGTTTTGTATTTTCTTTCTAAATTTCACGTATGAATTAAATAGAATATCTTACCCAACGAGCATTCCTCCCCTATTCTCTGAAGGTTAAAACAGCTCTCCTTATTATGATAAGCATCCTTACACCAGGAGCAACTCAAAGCCACAATCTCTTTGGAACTAAAGGATATTTTCGCTTGCAGTGACTGTAAGAAAAAACATAATAGTCAGTCATAAGGTAAATATGTTAATGAAGTAATAAAAGCAATTCTTCATCTAAAACGTGCTTAGCCTAGCATAATAGCACTTATACGCACAGCGCCTCCTAGTTCAGTGTTTTCTACCGGCTTTTCTGATGTTTTATTTGAGGAAATGCACCACCCACAGCAACCACGCCGAAATGACTGTGACAACAAAACAACCATGCGAACACACATGCAACACAAACATAAAATAAATTATAATTAACAAAGCGGTGCGTTGAATAAAATCATATTTTCAAAGAAAGAAAACTGGTTTTAGTAAATTACAAAATTGAAATGCTACAATTAAACTGTTCCAAGAATTTTTAATTTATAATTGATTCAATGTTGTGAGTGATTTTTCCATGTCTTAGTTTATTTTCCTATATCTCAAAATCCGATGAGAATTTGACAGATTTGGGAGTTGATTCCCAGTTACTGTTTTCTAAGAAATAGACTTTGATAATATGTCACTGGCAGTAATTATATTTTAATACATTTTCATCAGTATGTTATATAAGATTGACTTAAGATCAGATCAAAATCTATACACCTTTGATAGCAAAGGAAACGATTTAAAAGACGTAATTTAAAAAAATATTTATATCTAAACACTTATCGCTCAAGCTGCATTATATAATATATATTTTAATTACTCCAGTAAATAAAAAGATAATTAATACACCTTTAATTGATAGCGAATCCAAGAAAAAATAGATGTTACACAAGAGAACAAAATAAAATGTTAAAGGCAAGATTCTTTAATTCCCCCCCGGTTGATTCTGAATTCAAAATCTGTCTATGTTACTCGAGATTAAAAGATGTCGCTCCCTCATTGAATATGCTATATTTATCCTGTCATCTAATCTTATGAGACAATAAATGCAACTCATGAAGTAGAATTACGTTTGTATGGGCCTGGGGACTCGAGAAACTGTATCACTGAGAAAAATATGTTCGCTGGTTAGTTTCGCTGACAGTATACGGGAAACAATATTAAATCCTTACTAATAAGTAACCTTGGAGGGAATTATTGTAGTAATTCAAATATGTATGAGAATATTACGCGCTATGATTCTAATTGTAAGGCGAAGTCCAGGCGTGTATGTCAAAAATTGAGCCTGTCAATTGTCACTTCTTCTCAATTGTCAAGGATATAGCGTAAACAACATTATTTTATTTAGATACCGTTAGGAACATTCTTTGTAGTTAATAAATACTTTTATTAACACTTCAATCATTTTTATTTATATCTTTAATTCGTATTTTAACAACCAAAAATTTAAAATATCGCGTGCGTTTGCATTTCAGTCTTTCAAAAACTTTACTCTTTTTGATTCACGTGTCATATTATTTGACAGGCAGTAACGTTTTAATACAATGTTCGTAATAATATCGACTTTCTGATTCACTAACAATATTCACATACAAAATTCAAACACCTTTTCCGCCGAGGGATTTAAAAAGCTATTTCCAGGAAACAATATGTTTGAATATATGTAATAAAAATATATTTTCTTGTCTATTCGTTATCCGTTAAATCATGGTAGTAGACAGAAATCGGATAAATCATATGAATATAGACAGTTGAATATAGTTCTTATAATATGAATTTAGTTCTTATTCAGAGTCAGTAATAGAAAATGATAAATAACAGTAAAAAGTATTTTCAGCTACATATTTACACTATAACTGTATACACGAGTGTCATTAAAAATGAAGCTCCATTTCGCTTTAGTGACGTAGCTGTGATGTAAATAATTTACGTATGCAAACGTAGGAGTTGAGCTAACGCAGGGTGTTATTATCATAACAGCTTCAGACATGTGTACTGTTCGAGCGTTATGATTTTTGTAGTGCACGTCATAGTACACCGTTGCATGGATAGTTAGAGAGTGCAAGATAGTAGGATGCGTGATTAAGCACTCATACATTTTTTAAACGGTGACAAAGTTCTGGTACCCTGTTCTGACTATGTATTGCGTAGTATGTGATAGTCTGATATCAACCTTTACTTGGCCTCTTGATTAAGAAAAATTAGTGGTACTCCAACCCTAGGTTTTAGCATGAAATTTCTATCTAGCTCTTAATAGGCTAGTAACCGATTATCTAACGCAATTTTCGATAATTGAGTCTATGCAAACCAAAGGGTTCCATCCTAAAAAAAACTACACTATGCATGTCCTCTACCATCCAACTTATTCCAAATCTCAAATACACCCCGCCCATTCCCCAGCCCTTTTTATCCGGAACGGTAGGGCAGGGGGCGCACCTGAAACAAAGGTTTCATTTGCCAGTATATATGGTCAGAGACTAATACGTGGGATAGTCCACATAAAGTCGCTATCGGGTTTCTCTATATCTATCAGAAAATATCCGTAAGGACTAAGTACAATACTTCATATCAACTAAGTCTTGTATATTCCGAAAACCATAACCTGGGTAAAGTTTCATGGAACACAAGCAACGATACCTCCTCCGTCCGACACCTCAGAAGGTAGCGTATAGGAAGAGCAGTTTGTGGTTCTTGGGAGAGGCTATGTCCAGCATGTGAAATGTTCCGTCACCGTGTTTCATGAATCGTTGGGTGCATGATGAAATTGTTGATTATAAGAAAAACACTTTATTAACGGATTTAGTTATGTATTTTTACAAAATTTCAGTATATTAAATTATTTTAAAACCAACGTTTCGCGTACTTTACAGCGTGCGTGGTCACGGTAGACTGAAGACAAAGGTGTTAATTGTCAAAATAAGTGTCCTCCATTTTCCCGGATTGTTTTTCGTGAGACACCGTGAGTCAGTTTTGCAAAAATCCTTCCGGTTTCAGTCGATACCAACTCCGGGGCAATAAATACAGATAACACATAACCTCTCTGCAGCTGTGACATTTATTTTGATTGTCAAAACTCCTTTTGTCTTCAGAGTACCGTGACCACGCACGCTGTAAAGCACGTACAACGTCGGAAAAATTTAAAATACTTAAATTTTGTAAAAATACATAACTTAATAAAGTGTTTTTCTTTATATGAGTAATAGTTATGTTAATAAAAGACAATATTAAATTGGTGATTTGTGAGACACGCAATACCACATAGCTGTGGTCAGAGTTGAGACGAGCCTAACTTCGAGGCTAATATAACTGCTCAGGCATTTTAAAGTCACAGGTGAACGCACACCTTTTTGATAGATGTTTTTTCGGCGTTCGTAAATACGCCTGTATTTTAAACGTTAGAGAATCCACAGAATCGTTCATACAAAGAGTAATCGTAAAAATGTTTTCAATAATATACAAAAAATCTATTTGAATACAGCAGGTATTGTGTTCGTACACTATGTATCTAATTATGCGAATCTACTCTAAACGATTTTATTATTGTAAGTAACATTTTATGCATATCATGAATAATTCCTTTTGATACGAAACTTATGCACGAGGCGTCTGCCTACAGTGTATTTTTGGGGGATTTTCATATTTTACTAAGATAATTAAATATTTAGTGTTTACTGAATGGAAAATGACTCACTCTATCATTATTTATCACAATCGTTTAACTTCCTTATTTATAAATATAGTCTCAAGAATTACAATCCATTATATTTTATACAATTTAGCGTATGAACCTTTATGACTTAAGTAAACTCTTAATGCTCGAGTTCGTAAATATTTAAAAGGATTCAGAAATATATTGAAAGGCTTTGTCATTTATATAGATATAAAAATACCAATGAAACAATTGTGTAAGTAACGATACGTTAAATCTATTTGAATTTCGTTAATTTCTTCCTGAAAGGCGCCATACAAAATGAGGTTGGGCGGACGCTCCATGAATAAATATCAGATGGTAGGTCAAGTGTGGAACATTTACAAGATAATTATCCACGTGAAACACCCATGAGTAGTTAGTTTTTGCGATGTTAATTTCAGTATTTTATTTTAGAAAACTTATCTATTATATATCTATATTGAAAACAGTTAATCTAATATATAACTTATATATTTTCGTGTCACGGTGTTCGAATTTGAACTCCTCCGAAACGGCTTGACCGATTCTCATGACACTTTGTGAGCGTATTGAGTAGGTCTGAGAATAGGCCAACATCTATTTTTCATCCCCCTAAATGTTAAGGGTAGTCCACCCTAAATTGTATTGTTTAGACAAAAATTTTAGTTCTATTTTTTTATGATACAACATACAAAAATACATACAACCCTAAATTTTCACCCTTCTACGATCAACCCTTATTTTTTATTTATTAATTGAAAATTGAAATCACATGTATGACAAAACAACGTTTTCCGGATCAGCTAGTAATTGTATAAAATATCATATTGATTCTAAGAATAAAAATTACTGTATACGCCAACTAAATTATATAATAAAACACATTTATATATATAAAATATTATTTAGATTTTATATAGAGTTCCATGATTTATAACAAAGATACACGCTAGCACCCACTTGTTAATTCTTCAATATTACTATTTAATATCATTTTAAACAATTTTAAGGTTAGGATAGAGTAGAAAAGAAAAGTACGGTAGTAAATAAAGTATAAAATGCAGGTTACTTAGATGGTGTTCTCATTATTACAATAAAATACATTCAGCCGAGATTTTTGATATAATATATTATTTTTTGATTTTTTTTGGATAAGTGGGTTATTTTTAGTTCAACGTATACCAGTAATATTGTTTTTTGAAAACCCCTTAAAACTTCTAATATAAGGAAATTGTAAATTAGTATTAAGACATTTCCTTACAAGTCTAAGCCTTGTAACATGTGTTATGTATTTCTGGTGTTTGCCTAATCAGTGCCGCCATCGTCTACAAAATACATCGTTGCCTTGCGGACTGTTTCAAAGTCGACCTAAGTATGAATCACAAATTAAAGCGAACATTTTATGTGATTGTACAAATGTCTATAAATATAGTCATAAAACAAGTTCTAAGTCTTCACAATTATCGGGTTGATATAAAATTCCATTTTCTCCCGAACTCAGTTATATAATAGAAATAGTTTTCGTTTATTCATTCAAGGTCAAATACACATGAAAGCGGAAAAAGGCCAAATTGTAACATTTTCCGAGTTCGAAAATACTAATTCGTGTAAATAGGGGTGGACAATTTATAGTGGTTTTAGAGGTAGAATTGAGATTGTGGAAAAAATATCTTTATAAGTGAATTCTTAAAATGAAGAGATAATCGGTAACTAACCTAAAGGCTTGGTTCATTAAGTATCAACATAACTTTAATATATATAAATCTCCTGTCACGATGTTTGTCCGACTCCTAAACTACTTAAAATAAATAAAATAAAAAAAAACTAAACTACTTAACCGATTTTAAATTAAATTGGCACACCGTGAGCAGTCTGGTTTAACTTAAGAGATAGAATAGCTTAGCTCTTTAATTATAGCTGCAATTTTATTTTATTGCAAAGTATTTGTCTATTAGTAATTGACAGCCACACTTATCGGTTAACTCCAAAAGATTCCAAATGATGTCGATACTTTTCGACTGGATTGAGTACAACACAAACAAATGACAAACGTGTCATATAAAGATTAATGTATTAATCTAAATTTATTAATATAAATTGTTATAAAAATATCCCCGCACACTTAAAGCTGATAATTATTTTTATTGAACTAAGTAAGTGAAATAAGCAAAACAATGCCATACATGTGATTTCTAGCAGTCAAAACGTTACGTTTGCCGTATCAGCTAGTATAATGATGTGTGAATGTATGTGATTCTACGAAAAACCTAAATAAGGATGAAATTAAAATCTATCTAGTCATAGACGTAATTTAATGTTTTTCATAAGCTGGAATAGAATTGCTTGCTGTAAATAAATGAAAGCGGTAGCTCAACTAGAACATTAGAAAGAGGAGATTTTGGCTTTTCTCTAAGAAACAAATAACTTCCGCTTGTATACCTGACAGAACTATTAGTAACATACATTTGAAATTATACGGTAATTTTAAAATTCACTAGCTTTCTGGTTATAATTTATATCCGTTCGCGTTTTTTTGTTCAAACAGAGTACTTCAATCCTGGTAAGTTAGGTAAGTGTCAAACATTTAAGAGTTTAACTTCTTATCAGCAAAAGTTTGTTATCTCAAGTTGCAGCACATACCACGCTTATCAAGCACAAAGTTTACACTCTTAACGTTCCAGTTGCAAAGTATTTATTAAACTGGTTTGTAAAAGCCGTATCAAGTTAAGAAGTTACACGATGAGATTACCATTTATATATTGTATGTGCTATTGACACAAGCTTCTGCGGCAGGAAAATGCAGCTTCAATACAAACAAAAAGCAAAAGTTTGCTAAACCTATGGTATCGTTAATAAAGATATATCTAATTGATTTTATGTAGCAAGGAACCTTTTAAAGAATTTCAAATTATATAACCAAGTAATAATTTTAATATATTTTCGTTCGATCTATTTTTTTTTACAAAAAACTCGCTTTAATACACGTTCTGGTTACATATCATAATAATCTTATCTTATTTTTATATAAATCTGAAAAATGCGTGGAACAGTGTTGAGATAAACATATGAGTTACCTTGAAATAGCAAATATTTAAAAATACAATGTATGTAAAGATCAGTATGTCTTCAATAAATTATAAAAGTAGTCAAAATCAAAATAGTCAATCTTGAAAAAGTATCAGCATGTAAAATAAACCTTCTTAAAACCAATAATATTTTATAATCCTACATGAATTTATGTGGAACTATTCTAGAATAAAGTATTAAAATGTTTACGTTACTCAAAATTTACCAAATAAAGCAAATTTCAAGCCTATTTCATAATGTTTGCCTTGTGCCCAAATGCCCAAAAATTTCGGGTCAGATGACTTGGCGAGTTATCTTTATTGTTAAAACTATGAAACATGATGACAGTTTCACACACTATTTATTAGTTTAAAAGATTACTTTTTAAATTTAGAAATGTAAGTAATAACACAAATGACACACTATTAATATCAAATTAATAATGTAGTAATATAATAACAGCATGCCATCGTAAGAGAAGGCCTATTGAAAGTCGTTATTCTAAAATTCGGTTAATCTATGCTTGAACCAAAGAATCAGTATGATACAGAATAATATAGCTCTCGGTACTGGGCCTTGTATAATATGCCCTGCATACCAGTCTCAAAAGGGATTAGCCTTCGTGGCGTAAAATATTATTATCGGCCTAGAAACTGTATGTAGATTCAAACAATATGTTGTTGTGTTCGTCATGTTTATAAAACAGCACATACTACTCAGATTGTTTTTTTGATCTTACTATTAAAAAATAAATACTATATTCTTGTGTATGTTAGTGGCGACGTATAAACAATTTGTTATAAGTACCTGGTACCCGGTAGAAGATATACGTGCGTACATAATAAACGTATTCATTTGAATGATATGTACATTTTGACTCACATTTTTTTTTTGAAAGTAAGGAACGACGAAGAACGTAAGTTTTCTTTCTTTTTTAAATGCACTCTATAAAATCATATAACCAATTGTATATTATTTTATATTTGGTTAACGTAACGAATTAGTTACGATGCTAAGCTATTAACATTTGTTAAAACAAAACAACAAAGAGTCTACCCAAAAGCGCTACTAAAGCAATATAAAAGACTGTACCTTGCCACAGGCCTTGCATTTCCCTTTTTCGGAGCGTCTGTGGACCCAGTGGTGGTGTGTGATAGTCTGTTCTCTGTACTGTCGTACGCCCACATCTCTAAACGTTGGTTTGCAAGTAAATTGCACGCGGTCTATGAGAATATCGATGCAAGCAGTATGCGCCACAATCTTGCACGCAGAACACTTCATACGAGCTCCATGTTTCTGAGAAAGAAAAGATCATATTAGATTTCCAGAAAGAAACCACAGAAAAAGTATTAATAAAGTAAATTAGATTAGCAAGTAATAGCACAGCGATTATAAGATCGTTTTCTAATTAGTTATTTCTGTTTAATTATACATTTACTCAAAATTAGAGAGGTTGCAATCATTGGAGACTCACACCGGTATCTACATCTTCACATTTTGAAAATTTAAGTATTATTTAATAGGAATTGTTGCGAAGCATATGTTTTTAAATTCGCTGGAGTTTTTAAATTCTTTAATTTTGCGCAATATTCGTATGGCGAAGGAACAAGAAAACAAAATTGCCAATTCTTAGACCCAAAAATCAATATTGTGTTCACTCACATAAGTCTTATCATCTATTTAATGCAAACCAATCTCCATCGGGATGTACAATAATCTAATAATAATGAATAATATCAACTAATTAATATAAGACAGACCGAGACCTAGGAGGTTTATTTTGAAAACATTTTTCGTTATACACACATTTTACAGGCTACATTTTATAGGCGAAAAAAGCTATAGTGAACGATGTAAGCACGTATAAAATTTTCCTCTCGCTTGTTTAGAAAAGTAAGCGCAATGATTAGAATTCATACAGTTTTCCCCTACCTTCAACGCGGTTACTTTTTTTTTATTCCACCTGACTAGCTCTATAAAGTTTAATAACTATGATATTGAAGGGAAATGAAGAACTTTAATAACCATTCTGATGTAAATTGAATTGCTGGTAATGTTAACTGACTTACTAAGTACGTTATATGTATTGCTTTAGGCAAATATGTTTATATTATATATTATGAGTAATGAAAAATTAGAACAATTAGAAATGGAAGCATATACTAATAACATTTATAAGTCGCAATTGTCTCATTTGTTATTCAAAAACTTTCGTCATTTGTGCTTTTAGGTATAGCAATTTTATAACATTAAATATACTAAATATTAAATTTATAACAAGCTTTTATATATTTCGTTTCCCCGCAAGAAATTTGTGGGAAAAAAAAAAAAAACAACCACAAATTTAAAAAAACGGGGGGGGTTTTTTTTGGGGGGGCCAAACCCCCTCCCGGGGGGGGGGGGCCCCCCCCCCCCCCCCGGGGGGGGGGGGGGCCCCCCCCCCCCCCCCCCCCCCCCCCCCCCCCCGGCCCCCCCCCCCCCCCCCCCCCCCCCCCCGGCCCGGGGGCCCCCCCCCCCCCCCCGGGGGGGGGGGGGGGGGGGGGGGGGGGGGGGGGGGGGGGGGGGGGGGGGGGGGGGGGGGGGGCCCCCCCCCCCCCCGGGGGGGGGGCCCCCCCCCCCCCGTGTGCGGGCCCCCCCCCCCCCCCCCCTTTTTTTTTTCCTTTTTTTTTTGGGGGGGGGGGGTTTTTTCCCCCCTCTTTTTTTTTTTTTTTTTTTTTTTTTTGTTGGGGGGGGGGGGGGGGGGGGGGTTTTTTTGTTTCCTTATTAATTAAACAAAATTGATTTTGGTAGCAACTGGCAAATGATACAGGCGTTATTATAATGTAGAGAGAGTATTTCAAATATATTGACAAATAAATGACAATTACACGTGTTTAAGTACATGAAAGAACTTCTATTAAGAAAAGTCCCAGTAAAATATTAACCATATTCAATTGATTCGTCGAATTCGTTATTGCACGATATAGAGGGTACAGAAAATACTTCGATCAAGGGTTTTTCAACTTCGTTAAGAATGTTTGCATTGTCGATTGTATCTCGTGTACTAGTACAGTCCAGCTGGGCTAACCGTGTGATAAGAGTACTGATTTTCAGTGCCTAGGTACATAGACATAGACTTATAAACAAGCCAGAGACTCAGAAGCCCAGTTTCTGTTTGTTATTTTTAAATAATTAGTCTGTTTCGTAGTGGCCGAAGCAGTTGTCATCATGGTCATAAAGCCGGGGTGCCAAATAGGGTTCAACAGATTCGATTCGCGGTACTGACGCAATCATTTTTTGATAAGTATATAATTAATGCTCAAAACTACTTAATATCATTTAATTTCACTACATAACTTAAAATATGCTTTCACATTGTCAACGGAACAAACTATTTTCACCTTTATATATATATAACTATATTTATTATAAATTAATTTGACACCACCAGTTGAAGTCCTAATGAGTGAAAATGTATGCACCGACTACGACGACTACCTAGAACCGCAAACAAAAAGTTTAACGTAACAAGAGCAGGTAATGACAATTTACGTGTAGTATTTCCTAGATATTGGAGACATCTTTCGCTGTGAATAATTGCCCGAGGTGTTTAGAATAGCAGTCGTAATTTTAATGCAGATTATTTGTCTAGAATTAATTGACAGTCGCGAAAATGTGTAACTCCGAAAAATCTAATCAGATGTCATAGCTTTTGACTGGTTGAGTAAGTAAACAAGGCGGCACTGCTTTGGTGAACCGACAAACATTCGTTAAGCTACAATTAAATATCACGATTACCATGTTATTAAATCTAAAGTATAAAATTTTTTTTTGAGTAAACGACTCGTGAAATTCAATTATTTCTTATTGTTTAATTTTCAAGCCTTTAGTCCAATGTAAATAAAGTCTCCTTAGACGAAGTCGCGTGCACCTTTAAAACAAGAAAAGTAGGGTGGGCTTTCACAAAGAGAGACAACGATTTCATCCTTTAATTTTGATTCGGCTCGAGGTGTTCCTGATGGAGTGATGTAAAGGTAACATAGACGGAAACAAAAAGTTAAACGGTTAACAAGTTCAGGTAATAGAAATCTACGTGTAGTAAATCCACAATTTATGAAGGTCTTACGCTCTGATAATTGAGAGGTGTTCTACAATAGCAGTCGTAAGTTTAGGAAGACCACGCCAAATGCTGCACTAACAGATTCGTGAAAACTATTTAAGATCAAAAATCGTTTATAGCTTCTAGAATTATGCAAGCGGATTGGGAAATAGATCCTTATATAAAAAATGGCTCTCTTTCAAAGTTTTTTTTCATAGTCTCCGAAACGGCTTGACCGATTCTGCATCTTTGTGAGCATATTGAATAGGTATGAGAATTGTCTAACATCTATTCGTCCCCCTAAAGTTCGGGGTAGTTTGCCAAGCAAAATTTTAGTATTTTTAGACAGAATTTTTTAGTTTCTATTCTATGTTCATGATACAACATAGATAACATACGGGGTATACTAAGTTACGCTAAATATCACGGTTGTAATATCAAGCCCCTTATGAGTTTTTATTTATAGGGTTCTAATTGAAAAGTTTTGCTCGAAAGATTCAATATGACAAAACATCGTTTGTTCCGTTTCAGTCTTAGTATCTACCTAAAATAAAAACCATTAAGCATTCAGTTTGAAGTGTAGGCTTAATACGGTCGAGTCCGGACAGGTCCCTAATGGGTTTTTGTATCTGTGTTTTTAATGCGGAATTAATACTTTTTCGTTGTTAGAGATATATGACACCGTCACTTTAGAGGTTTGATATGTTGACTTGCTTTTCTCGTCCGTTTGTGTCGCTTAGACTTTATACATTTATCATACGTAGTATTTCTTTTCAGCTTGCGGTATTGAAATACATAAATATTTACATTCATGAGACCGATTCCGGGTATATTTATTGATATAGATACATAACTATAGGTAAATATAATCAGTGAATTACAGAAATACATTTGAGGCTAATATTAAAATAGTAAGAGTATATTTTCAAAAATATCATATGAAAATGGTAGATTATGAGTAGGTGCAAAGCTTGGGTTCGTTCACCTATTAAAGTTCACGAACTTGTTTACACAGCTCAAACAGCCGTTCATTGAAATAGGAAACCATATACCATATATATACAGCTAAGCATATCCACGAAATAGAATCATATTTCATAGATGTCAGGTTTCTTAATACAAAAAAATCCAACTTAACCGATGTCATTCAAAAATGGATGTAATGATTTCGGTTAAAATAAGTTTTTTAATTAGTTAAACACTTAAGTCAAGCTTTTTGTTAAACGAGCATTTTGCTAAACAATCACGTCTTATTTTGACGCAGTAGGATAATTAACATTATACGTCTTAAAGCAATTAGTAAATGAAGGTAGGGAGCTTTGTATCGACAGTGACAAGCCATTGCCGCTAATGCTGGGAAGGGTTCATTAATCTTACATTCAACTAACCGTTGGATACAATAGATACGAAAGTAATGGTTGTCGGGGAAATAATTCCTTGCTTGCTTTACAAAGTTCGGTTAACTCGGCATCGTTAAGAGGTATTGTAATGGCTCGAAATGAGCAAGATAAAACTGGTGAAACTCTGTAATAAAGTTTTAATTTGATGTAAAAAAATTATATTCATGAAAGTTTTGCACGAGATTATGTTGCAATATAATCATAAATATATCTGACTTAATAAGATTCGTCCCAGTTTGCGATAAGACGCTAACCCAATTTAGGAAAATAATTGTTGTCTATTTCTCAAGCCGTAAACATAATTTGACAGAATCACCGACCGAACCGACTTTTACACTGATTTATTTTTATAAATAAATACGTTTTCAAGATAAAATATATAATAGATATTTAAGGCCTATAATATATTAATAGTCATAAAAGTCATTTTGTACGAGTACCTACACTGGGTATAATAAAATATATAATAGATATTTAAGGCTTATAATATATTAATAGTCATAAAAGTCATTTTGTACGAGTACCTACACTGGGTATAATAAAATATATAAATGTAAGGTACGCAAACGATAGAGAGAAAACAAAAAGTTTAGAAACGATAAAAAGAGTTGTTTTATTATTGATAAGCAAAATAACAGATATTTTTATGAATATGTATAGTAAGTACCTATTGAAGTTCACTGAAACATTTTCCTAACGGAAATTCGATTTTTGCCATCAGTTTTATAAGCGTGGGGAATACCATGAAATTAAAAAGCGATTTGTCTGCGTACGAAACAATCGAATCAAGTAATAAAGTGACTTGATTTTCTTGAATGAAGGAACAGTTGATCCATTTGATCATCATTGAATAGACTTTGTTTTGATGTTTTGGCAAGAGGTTCAGAGTTTAAATATTTCAATACAAACTTTATTATGTTTTGTAGATTTCCGCCAAAACAAAAGTTGTTGTATTAATTATATACACAAAAAATCACCGAGGCGTCAAAACGTTGCCCAATTGTTGCCAGGGTCTTATATACTTTATAATTTTTCAAACTTTTCGATGTATGTAAGTTATCTTTTTCATCCGAAATTCGAATTTGATTATTACTATTATAACCATTATATTAGACGAATTGAATTTTTATATAATGTATAAGATCTAATATATTATGGACTGAAATGTAACGAAGATTCTAGACATTTTTTTACAGGTTCGTTCGTTCAAGTTATTTCGTTTTCTCAAAGTTGATTGAATTTTTGGCGTCGCGTTTCTCTGAAATTTTCCTTAAAACAATTTCGCTAAAGTGAAATATTTAAAGTAGCTTATCGTAAATGTCACTTATAACTGTTATATATTTCGCTACTTCGATAGCATTTGCAAGCAAATTTGCTTATGCTTTTATTATGCTTTCTATATTATAAGGGCATATTTTATTAGGGTCGTGTACTACATTGTTTAAAGCTGAAACTATGGTGAGGAGTTTATAATATCTACAATACATTTACCGACTCCGGGCCTATTTATATATCGGGGCCTAATTTAAGCAAGGTATTTGTTAGGTATAGTTAAAATTCTCTTGCTATGGAAATACTATAATAATAATAATAAAAATACTTTATTGCACTCATAAAACAGAAAAAAAAACTTATAGTAGACTTAAAAACATAAATAAAAATAAACTTATTATGAACTTATAATTAATGTCTGTGTACAGAGGGCGGTCTTATAGCTACGATAGCTATACCTATACTATACCTAAAATAATAATGAAAATTTGTTTTATTAGTCTATTACGGAGCACTTCTCATCAAACAAAGGCATAAGCCCTTCATTTATACACTATATTTGAAAGTTAGTCTCACCTGGCATTCAGAATCGCCAGCATAACAACAGTCCCCTGAGACTGAGGTCGGTTGCCACAGGTGCTCTCCGCTGATAGCTGCCTCGCTCCAATCTGGTGTTGAACGTATAGCCCTTGGTCCAGTAGTTGCACCGTCACTTGCCCGTCTGAAAAAAAATAATAATATTACCAATGTGGCAGCTGGCTTATCCAATAGCTATCTCTATCCAGCAGACACTAAGAGATTTGTATTTGGTTGTGAGATGACTCACGCATGTTCAAGAATATAGCGACGACATGAATCTTTCTTACTTTATCTATTAGACTTATAATCTACCTTAAATTAAGAAGGACAAGGTAACCATTGCCAAATTCTATTAAATTATTCGTTAAATTTTGTTATAACCAGGACGGTTACATTAACGTATTATATCAACACACGCTTTTATTGTTTATACTTTTTGCCGCCATTTCCTACGTCGATGTCAGTTGTAAATGTTGCGGAAGATGTCAAAATTTAGTCAAAAGACAAATTACAGATTAGGTATTCCACAGTCATTTTTTATACGTGGTAATAATAGTAAACAAACGCTTGAAAATCAAAAAAATCACATAATTATACACTTGTAACGATTTAAACCAATAAACAGTAATATGATCGTTCATTTAAACTAACTCTAAAACTATCACTTTTTAATATTTACTAAAATCGAAAAACACAAGCAAATCACATAATAATGCATTAAATATTTGACGTTTGAATCACGGTTTTAAATATTTAAGATTTTTCGCAGTAACTCAGACACATTAATGATAATTACCTACTTTTAAGTTCAAGTTAAATTATTACCATTTTATAATAATTTATAATCTGTACATTATTATTCAATTTGTTAACTTTTTATATATTAAATTCCTAAAAATTTATAACCTGTGAAAAATGCAGCACAGTATTTATACAATCATTGCAATGACTATAAATAGAATTAAATAGAATAAAATAAAAATATTTCTATTTAAATCGTTGATATCATTCATCTGTTCGCTGTTCTATATTATAAATTAATTGTCTATGGTTTCAAGGAGTCCAAAGCTCAAATTTATTACTATTTCTACCACGTACCAAGTTTGTACTTGTGACATTCTTTCAGGAGATATTCATTCTTTTATTTGTTTACTTTATTTCTACCCATTTCATTCCCATTACAATTTATCTTCATGAGAAGAGTATTTATTACGAAAGTTGAGAGACATAAAGCTTTATAGCAAACAGATCTCACAACTTGATAGCGTCTTTCGGTTTTATACTTGCTAATCTAGAAGCACGCAGGAGTTCCACCCTTTCGATGTTGACATCCTCAAGAGCCATGGCCGTTCTACACATTATAGATATGTAGTCTTTTCTTGTAAGTTGGTCCCTTTTATCTTCCTCAGATAATACAACAGGATTAAGTTTATTTTCTCATGCGGTTTAATCTAACGATTTTTATAGTATATTACATGCCAAATATTATCATATAATGTACTTTTATGTTAAAATATAGTTTTTATTCAAAAGCAACATTTTTTATACTGGCTGGAAAAAAAACTAAATCTAAATTTTAAAATGGTTATTTGAAAATAGAATAATTATAAATTCCTATGCTTCGCCAAATCATTATTTGGCTCATCTTCATATGAAACAGTTCTTCGCTTAAAATTAAAATTGTATAAAAATTGTAAAGTGATACAAAATATCAATTTTCTTTTGCGCGAACGGTCTCTTAATTAGCTTTATAACCGAAAACATCAGTAACAGAGTTTTAATATTTATCCCAGACGAAGAATAAGAAAATATGGATTGTGCTCATTGTAAGCGTACTATTGATGGCTGTGCCTCCATCAGATGCAGCCGCTGCGCATCTCAGTTCCATCTCGAGTGTGTGAGTAGCGAGGAACTAGTCGCCAGCACAAACAGTTGGAGGTGCTACCACTGCGAGACCTCCTCAAACGACGCCTTAGCACCCCGCATTACTAATACACCTGTTCGTGTTTAATTTTAGGTAAATGTGGAAAATTGTTTGTATTTTAAATTAATAAAATCCTCTTAAACTAAGTTGATTTCTGAGTGTTGATGACCTGTATTCGGGACTGTAAGAAGCATATAAGAATTAGTATTCTACGAAATTAAAAATGTTGAAAGCAACGTAGATGTCAGCTATAGGAAATAGCTGACAAAATTCCAAGTAGGTGAGACTGGTATAAGTGCGATTACAAAATATTTTCGTTTGTAAATTCCATAGATTAATGAATTTTAATTTTCTAGGCAAGTTAAAATCTCATTTTATAGTTTTATTTGATTATACGTTCAATTTATAACTCTATAAAGATTACTGAATAACAAAATGGTAATTTAAATAATGTAAACTCAGGATAGCATAAACCTGTTTAATGCAAAGTCACGACCATTTTACTTCAAGCCCGAAGTAGAATGTGTTGATTTGTCAGTTCCTATTGTATAAGATTGATTTGCACTATATTTTGCTGTTTTCAATGTTTCACGATTTAATTTATCACCTGTGCAAATCATAAACACAATATTCGACCTTTGTGTTGGGAGATTTTTAAAAGATCTCCCGATATCATTGCCCAATTCTATTAAAAAAAATACATGAAAATACTCTATTTTAATAAACATACATGTTTATAGAAACAGCAAATATATTTGTGAGGGTTTGCAAAAATATGGAAGCCAGCTTTCTATGCATATAGTAAAAATCGTATCAGCACTGAGATGTCTCGTTTGTAGTCATTACTGACCTGTATAAACCAGGCCTAACATGCTATAGCGAACCCAACGGAAGCTCTCCAAACGAAATACATTTTTCAATGAGCTTTTATTGGGAATGCGATCCTTTATTTTTAGTTGACTACATAAACGATTTTTCCATTCGAACCTACTTGAAACCAAAAGTCTAGCATCATTTGGTATATATTAGAATATAAATGAAATTTAATTATCATACATGACCATTTCTATAAAAATACGATCAGTGATAAGTCACGCCTGTTCACCATAGTTGTCTAGGCGCTTAAATTTACTGTTACATGAAATTATGAATCACATAAAAATATCGTGTCCTATGTTCGTGATATTCATTAATGGGGTTTTAATATTGCTTACATCGTGACTAAATAATGTATGTTAAATTGGTATTCACGCTACATCACTTTTATTATACTAGACTATTCATAGTATAGATGTCCAGTATTCATGGAGTGTTAACAATTTACAAATGCTGACCCTGACCCTGGTTTATAGGTGATAGGCTACTTTGAAGTGAAATGCTTATTGTGGGTGGAGCTGGAACGGTGGTTGGGTGTAGTTACTGTATAAAATTGTTATATAATACCTATATGACACTTCGAAAACAAAACTAGGCCAGCAAAGTCAGGGGCCGTTCCCATCACCGTAAAAAAGTCGAAAACAATGTGCTCTTTTGTCAACGTAAACAAATTAAAAACCCCCAAGACTGCTGATATAAATTTGAAAGCGAATGTCCTTCCCTAATTAGCGCATAATTAATTTATGCGAAAAATTACATCAGATTAGCCTAAATAATAAAAAGCATTTTTAAATTATTTATGTATAGAAAATCTGCAAACACACTAAAACGCATTATTTTACGTAAGCGTGACGCGAGACAAGTTACTTGATCCTCTTCGAGCGAGCGAACGTGTCCCGCGACAATGTCACATATTTGCTCAGCACAAAAGCCACAGCCATCACTTACCATAAGCCCGTATATGTCCAGTGTTGCCATGGTAACTTGAACTGAGCCCTAGATTTGATTTTCTAATTTCGGAGAGCTGAATAGGAATATTACAAGTAGAATGCGCGCTTCTATTTTTGAAATAAATGAATTTAAAATTCAGAGAAAAGAGAAGAGAAAAGTATGAGTTACCACCAGGTTCCGTAGTACTTGTCTCGGGGACGTTGCATATAGAGGAAGTATCGCATTATTGCCAGTAGTATTCCATTTGTCCCCTAGTGTATCCGTGCTTAAGCCTCTTTATATTATGCCTCTATTAGCAGCCTCCACGGCCCACTTGACCTCATTAACGACTAACAAATCATGAGCGTTCTATGTTTTTAATATAGGCCGTAGGCGAGAAAAAGTGTCTTTTAACGAATAAATAGACATCGAATCTTTAAAATATTAATTTTACTTTTGATGATTATTACGTCAAGACAGTTTCTGATAACATCACCGCAAATCTCGTTTTCCATACATTCGTGATGACGTTTAGTTCCGAATACGCCCACAACTACCGTTTTCAATTTGATTTATCGTATAGTTTGTGCTAAGGGTATAATTTATTAATTATTGCAATATTAGGTGCTCGCACCGGATAAGCACGGGCCATGCTAGGAATATGTTTACATCGAACCATTTCGACCATAGGTGACGTGATTGGGGTCAAAGCCAGCCAGTTATAAAGTAATTATTTATTGAATGATTACTCTCTGTTAGTTAAGGAAACGGGAATATAATTCGCAGCATAACTAAAACTTATGACTAATGGTATAATGATATACATTATACCATTAGTTAAGTTTTATTTTATGTTAAATACTGCTTCAAAAGTCATCTCAGCTATTGTTGGTGCCATATACAATACCAACCTGGTACATGCATATTGGTAAAAAAAATAAAATAACTTAAAATACAAAATCTAAATTATAGTCAAAATTATAGAATGAAAACAATGTAATCTACCTTAATTATGAGGTCTTTATTTTTAGAACCAACATTAAAGGTTATCCCTACAATAATATTCCAACACTTAATGGTATTGTATTTCAAAGAGTACCGCGAACTGATGTAGGCAAAGACGAGGTGGTCAGCTGATCTTGTGTTGTGTGTTGTGGTCCTTTACTCAGCATATCTTAAAAATATCCTAATCTCTTTCTCAAGGTTTAGTGCATTTTCCGCCTTTTTAGCATGTACCACAATTATGGGTAACATCCCAATAACCAAAAGCACATACATTGTGTACAGCGTGCTATTTTGGAGTCGCAGTTTGAATTTGGACAGCACTAAATTGTCGCATAGATAGAAAAAACTTTATGGATTGCCTATACGATATATTTTAGTCGATAAAACAACAGAGGGGCTGTAGATTCTAGTTAAAAGTGGTTTAAGTGCTCGGTTGCCACAGTTTATTACAATGCACAGTGGACCTACTCTACAACAGAACAGTCATTTGTCGATACAGTAATGATTATGGGGCAGACAATACACGTCTGTTATTTACGTTTGCGCTTCCAATATAAAGTATTGACATATTTACATACAATACTTTATATATCCACACATGAAACTAGGTTTAAAGACTTTCTCCACGCAAATTCTATTGTAACAAGATAGCGTAGATTGGAAAATATAAGCGTGTAGCCAGCGGTAGGCAGCATTGATTTAAACTATGGAAATTATGTTTGTTGTGTTAAAGTATTCATAAATCTTTGCTCAATTTTACTATCATAGTACTATTTCTTGTTCTCTTTCTATCAAATTGTATTTCTGAAGAGATGTTAACTCACACATCAGTGAAAATGATGCAAGTGGAAGATTTAATTTCGTTAAGGCATATAAACTTTAGCATAAATTTTAAACTAGAAACTCTTTAGAATATTAAATTAACTCGGAAATATTAGAAAACAAGGTTTTTGACGCCGTTTGACTTCGCGCTTATTATTCTCAATTGACATTGAAGTTTAAAGATTTAATTAAGATATATAAAAACATAATGAATATTTATATTAATAAGTTTATTAAATCTAATGATAGTTTTGTATTAACCCAACATCATAAATGCCATTATTTAAGCTATTTAATTATCAAAGTGGATTGTGTGGTAGGTTGCCCAGGTAGGCATCAACAGTAAGGATAACGATGTTTGGTACTCTACCTTGGTACAGTGATAACAACGTAAAACTTTGATTTATAATTAATTTCACAATTAAATAAATAAAAGAGATTAACTGTATGTTAAAAAACAGAAATTATAGTTCTGTTTGTTGTGTTAGGCTGTGAAGAACTGGAGTTAAAGTTCTATATACAATTCAAATAGCGAGGCATATAACGTTATGTAGTGCTATTTTATCCACTCACAGAACTCTATACTACTGATATTGGGTAAGGACGACAATTCTTTTAGGAATCTGTTAAATATGACTTCTGATCCTATGAACATTGAACTTGCATACAAAATGAATATACAAAAACCTAATTTAACCTTTACTTCTTTTAATTCTCTACTTTAATTCTCAAACAATACAGGTTGCAATGTAGCCTACATTTCAACCTGTATTGTTTGAGAATAGTTTTAAGATTCCGCTATATATATGGAGAGACCAGTTTATTATTTTTCTATTTTTCTATAAACCCCCTGGGAAATATTTATTATTTTGATTTTATCTTAGGCTCGGGAGAACTTAGATATTTGTTGTGTGTATTTGTATCTTGATTTTACCCCTATTTAAAAAACAGTACCTTTTTATGATTAACTACGCAGTTGAGTCCTGAGAGACTAAACTAATAATACTCAAGCAACTCAACGGGCAATTGAAAATGAACTTTGTTTTTAAAAAAAACACTTTTTTGGCCTTATTAAAATCCCGTGGCATAGCCTGGTTTGGATGTCGCTTTCCTTGAGTTTACTTTATAGGTAAGCAGACGGTCGGATCTGGTGAACTTACGGCGGTGTCCAAAGTATGGTAGTTTTTAAAAATGTACTCTAAAACACTTGTTTCTCAATCTTTTTGGAGTAAATAAAAATCTATACAGAAAAATTCATGTGTAATAAGTATGAATTCCGATCTTTATGTAATTCTAAATGAAATACTTATTCCTGAATGGAAGACTGATTGCGGCTGTAAGCTTTTTACTTTTTATGTAGAGAAGCGAAACTTTCGCACATGTATTCAAGGTCACAGGATACCTTGTGCAGATATCTTGGTAAAGGTTATATTTTTTCCAAATTCTTCGCAAGATTCAAAATTCGTTTTCGATTAAGTTAAAAACAACTAGATCAAAACTGTGTCAATAAAACGCAACATTACAGTCCTGACGTCAGTGTAATGTCATTCGGACTGCGAGCAGCGAACCGGAATCTTGGACCCTGACCTTGACGGGGCCTACCGGTTCAATATTACGTCTAAAGAGTAAGGGCATTTATAAAAAATAAATCGCTCTTATTTCAATGAAAAAACGTCCCTTTTCATTATATTGTAAAATCAATTTGTCAAAAAGAGAGAAGTAGTAGTTTAGTTAGAGAGTGATGTATGTATTTGATTTATTATTCAAATAATTTATATAATACAGCGGTAACTTCTAACGGCCTCATTAAGTAGATAATAATATAGTATCATAATAGATACCTCATTTCTCGATAAATCTGAACAATCAATTTGAGAAGTTTCTGATTTAAACAAAATAAACGTAAGAAGAAGTAAAAGTTTTAATTAAAAGCAAACATAACTTTTGATATTACTTATAGTTCATAGACATAGTATTTAGTTGACTTATAGTTAGTTAAAAAACATATAATTACAAATACATTTAAGTAATTAACGATTTCGAGGCTACCTGTATTTTTACGCCATTTATTAAATGACATTGATTTTTTCACAATGGACACGGTCAAAGTATTTACTGCGTCATTGTATAATTTGTCGGGTACGTAATTATTTTTTTATTACCATATAATACCCCAATTAAATACTCATCAAGTAGGAAATAATCGATGAGTTAGGGCTAACGTAAATTCACCGATAGTAACAGATTAACGTACAGTAAAGATCAGGTAAAATAATGTTTGGTTAAAATGCAATTCAATTTTTAAATTAACAATTGAAACCGCGAGTAATGAAACTTCTATGAAACATATTTACATAGTCTTATTAGAACAGCTTGGTAAATATCAGCTATTACAATATTGTATTGTTTAAAAATTGCCGGTACATAAAATCTTGCGAGGAAAGATCTCACGATAACGGAACAATACGTTATGAAATAGATAATTCCGTGCTAAGATAAGAATATGTTATCAATGGCGTACTAACCTTTTAGGTTTTCTTTTAAATTTCAAATTCGGGCACTTCTTAAAAACTGAGAATGATACATCCAATAACCCCATTATCGCACACGGTTTAGGTAATTTACGCGTTGTGCGCGGCGCGCGCGCAGTGACTAAGCGACATGCCGGTGAGGTCTGACAACAATCAGTGGGCAGCAAGCACTCGTACTACGGTAAATGAATTAACCACTGAAGTGCAACGAGATGCTATTAAAGTTTAAAGTTTTATATCAGTGTAATGACTTATAAAATAGATTCCTTATAAGGAATATTTAAAAAATATAAAATATATGTTTTATTTGTTTGGTATTCCTACAGCTTTAAATATTAAATATTCGTAAAAAAATTAAACATTACATGTAATTCAAATGTGGAATACACATATAAACACACACAGTTAAGAGCACAAAAGTACACAAAGTTGAATGAATTAACTATGTGTCAAGGACAAAGCCATCGTGACAATTGACACCACACTTTTTAATTTTGTTGTTTATACCTCTCCTTGTCAAATTAAATATGTCGATTTATTGAAATGGTTCATTGTAATCTGATGGTAGCGAAGTTACTGAAATAGTTTATATTAAACAGAGATACTTAGAACAGCTTTGTTTGTCTTTTATCGGTCAATCGAAAATCAAAGTCAGGGCAATCGATTTTATGGTGGATTGATTTATCGTGAAGCCTTTATAACAACACACTATAAATGAATTTACGCAGTTATATCACGGGGCATAGTTAGTCAACTATAAATTTTTCCCACCGATTTATTACTCGATTTATTCGCTTAAATTCGATTACTGTCGAAACTTCCTACACAGTAGTATATAATAGCTATATCCTTACCTAAAACATATACCTGTTTTATAACCATAGCATGTCACCTGATTTAATTACGCCATATAGACATTCAAAACGACAAATTCATAAAATAAATCAGTATAATTGCACTCTTAAATTAACTAAAGTACTGTTTCCTCTCTTTTGCTCAAATTCTGTTAACACTTTTCATTAGAAAAGAGAGATGAGACGATAGATCTCAGATTTGTAGCCATTTACACTGAGTTGCCTATATTCAGCATTTGGATTCCAATGATTATTCTACTACTTACTGATGTTTTGCATTGATGAATAGAACCTAATTATATTTTTAACATATGTTTTATAATGACGTCGCAGCATTTTAATGTCAACTGTCATCATTGTCATTAAGGTTATAGAACAGTTTCGCTGTTCGCTGTTTGTTGTTGTTTGTTCTTTGAAGAAATTTTATCACTACAGCACTTTGAATTTGTTAATCGCATATAAATTATTGTTTTAGTAAATTACTCATTAACGTATTAGTTGTCGAATTGGACATTAAAATTCGCTGTGTACAGATAATATTTCTTCTTGTTAATCTCAGCTATTATCTCAAGAGATAATAGTCAGCTCTGAATATAGCTGATAGAGAAAATTCTATACATTTCTAAAAATAGAAGCACGGAGGTAGTCGTCGAACCAGCTATTATAAAAGTTTGTTGCACGAGACGTAGGTCATCACGCCCACGATGCCGTGTCTCATGTAAAACTAAATTAACTTCTGAACAAAGCAGAAATACCACGTATTAAAACCATAGAACATCTTTCATAATTTATCAATACGTAGTGAACACAAAATGAATTTCTGCTTTTATATCAATTTACAAGGAATATTTAAAAAATATAAAATATATTTTTTATATGTTTGGTATTCCTACAGCTTTTCATATTAAACATTCGTAAAAAAAATTAAGCATTACAACTGTTTCCTTTACAACTTTTCACTTTTCGAAACGATTATACATATGATAAGTGTTAATTTAATCTACATTTAAGATAATTCATTTGTAATTAAGATCTAGACTATACTCGTATTATAACGCCGAAGAGTGTGTGTGTGTTTAGTGAGTTTTTTAATGAGGGTGTAATCACCACCACAAATAATAATAGGATCAAATTAATTCTCATTCAATGCTAAAGCCTGTTAACAATGTCAATGATTTCTCGTAATTTAATTAACGTAGCCCGATGATCGTCTTTATGTGGATGACATAATTGACACCGCGTTACACACGATAATATTTATGAATTAATTGGTATAACAATAATATCACACTGTAATTATTTAATTATTAACTTATTCCATAGTAAAAAAAGGTCATATGATCTCAGTAGAGATATCAATATATTTTAAAGAATATAAAATGTAAAGACAACATTACATTAAACAAAAATGTGCATTGAATAATAAAATGTAATGAATTTTACATCAAATCAAATATATCATATAATAACGACAAATTTAATTTACTATTGATATTAAATTAATCGCATATAATGACAGTACGAATGGACGAATGAATGTTTTTATTATTCAGCTGAATCAGTAATTTGAATGACCTTCTACACACAAGGTGTTCTCACGCCCTACAATAACGAATAAATGTAACACTTGTTTCTACATTCAAAAATTTACCTTCATATCCACTTAAACTTAACTTTCGATACGTTACCGCTGACACTAGAACTAACCAATATGTTCTCATTGATCATGCAGTAATGGACACTGTTAATAGCGATTTCAGCACGATTGCTTTTTGCCACCTACCTGACTACCAAAATAGTGTGCTTACTTTAAGTTTAAGCACACTTTTGCCTTTCCTTTCCGCTCCGATGCGAAGTCCTTTTGGTATATAAAGGTTATTGATTAAATCCATTAAATCTATAGAATTAGTGTCGTATAACGTCACAATAAATCGCAGCTCATATTACGAAAATTGCTTTCTATTGAATTGTTTTTGTTTTAACAGCTGATCTTTTAATTCAACTAGAGATACCTCAGGGGCTTCTAGTTTTGAATTCACTTTAAAGCTTCAAAGCCCAATTGCTCACTCAAATAGTGTTTCATTCAAAGTTAGAAACTAAATAACGAAGGATTTACGAATGAATTACGCTCCATATGTAAACTATTCAATGATAATTGTTTTACTCTATTCGGCGAAATGTGTTTTATGGTTAGTTCAGTGACTCCTGGATCGATTTGAAGTTGAAAACAAAAAAAAAATCGTAAATACGAATATGAAAAACCTAACCGACCTAACCGACAAAGGGGTTTAAATTGTTTGTTTTTGACAGTAGTTGTTTTTGAATATGTTACAGTGGAATTGACAATTACTAGATTAATATCTGGACTGGTAAATTGTCGATGAATACATTTAGTAAAGTCTTAATCATTTCAAAAACAAATTTTCTTTAAACGAAGAATTTGTCGAAAATATTAGCAACAAAGAACTCTCCCAACATAAATAGTCATTTATTAGAGTCGCTTTCACAATTTTTCCTAAAAATGACATAATTAATTTACAACGGGTTGTTTTCGTCCTGGAAAAAATGGAATTAATTTTAAAATTTCCGGCTGTTTTTCATTCATGTTGAATTTTTTTGCTGTGTATATATATATATATATATATATATGTAGCAGAATGGGTCCTACTAAAATACAAAATAAAAATTGTAATTTTTGTTATGTAGGTATCTTAATTAAATGTAGAATTGAAAAAAATGTTTACCTACGTGGTTATAATATCAAGACACACAATCAGAAGTAATGTTATTGGAATAATTAAATAAATCTAACGAAGAATTTAATATTCCTAACTTAACCGTTTATTACGATATATTTGAAAAACTTGTCAATAGTGAAATAATGGGTGGATAACTGTAGTGTATTATTATTGATATTAATATATTTTAGGAAAAAAATAGGAACATATCAACTATTTCTTTTTTCATATAGATATGTATCGGCAACATTATTGTTTATGCCAGGAGTTCAACAAACAGCGACCTTGTGGCGCTAATGGTATGAAGTGATAACTAGCAGTGAATTTAGAAATAAATTAATCAAGTTGATGCCCACGAACAATATTTTGGGAGGAATTGGACCGACATTTTAATAATCACAGTATTAGACATTATTTTATACGTCATATAAAACATTTTGAACTTTCGTTTATAACGCAAATTGTAATTAAAAACTGCTAACTCAACAGATTCCATAGAAGAATAGTCTCTCATAAAATAGGACAATGAGAGACTCTGCATCTCACAGCAAAGTCAAGCTGATACAAGTAGGCATTGTATGCGATACGATAATTTCAAAAAATTACGCATGTCGAATTTCTATGTTAAAGCGAGAATAATCGTTTTCACAAACAAAGAGTTTTCACAAACTCTTCAGGTTAATAATATTATTATGGGAAGGTTGTTATTTTTGCGTACATAATGTTTAATTTAATGTGCGAGAAACCGCAGGCAGTAGTGGTATGGTACCAAATACTGTACAACACGATATTCAAGCGACCTTTGTAGGATTTTCTTAGATATTTTTAATAAAGTATATTTTCTTAACTGTAATGGCGGCCACAGCTCTTTGTAAAAATAGTACCTTTACAATCTTTCCTTTGCGTTATTCAAATATAACTGGAAATTAGAAAAATCTATGCTACGTTCAGTTTTTAAATGCTTTTACATAGCAGTTGGAAAGTTTTATGTCTTTTATAGGAAAACGATAATATTAAAATTATCTCATACATATACAATGTCATACTTTGTTCAATGTAATAAATTCGTATGAATATTTTAATATTTAATTTTTGAATTGAAAAAGTGCCGATTCTAGCTGGTTTCATTGATCACATCTGTTAAGTACATGAGAAGAAACTGCGCAACACAAATAAGTCCAAAACAATAGGGTTCCTTTCGTCCAGGCGGATGCAGATAATAAAAAAATACGGATACAAAAACAAATTCGAGGTAAAATTACTCTTAAAAAAAGTAAATTAAATCAACGCTGGAAAATCTTTTACACAATGGAGGTCGCAACTTCCACCGCAATCACCCGAGGGCAGTCCGTTAAAACGAGAACTTTTCTGTGATGCACTAATTGCTATGCGTTTTCAAATATACGATATATTGGAAGATTATTATCAGTGTAAAATCACTCTACGACTAGCTGAATGGGGGACGCGTAAACGCATTTCCACAACGGTAAACAAAAGGTTTTTATAAACTACCAATTCAAATATGCATTATAGTAGTTTACATTTGAATTTACGTGTGCTAAACAATCTAAACTATTGACAATAGCGAAGCATCGCTGCCTTTGATATGGCTACAATTAATATTTGGACTGACAATCTCACATTGAGCACAATTTCTGAAAAGTACTCGAAATGTTGAAATATGTAATAAATGTAGTGCGTTTATATCCGAGATGACTAATTGAGATAAATCGTACTCGCGTAAACCAAAGACAATATTTACGTACAGAACGCGACAAAACTAGTGGATGTTTATAAATGATATGTTTCTTTTTAATAAGGTCTGGCAAAATAAAATATATATCTATAAGATGTTAAAGGGATATCAAAATAGAAGTTGTATTGTGTATTATAAAATAGACTTCAACCAATCAATAAGAGTATATTGAAATATAGATTTTGATTCAAAATATTAATTCTACAAACAATAATGTATTAAATAAATAAAATCTTTGGATTTTCGTTATCCTATAGAGGAAAATAGAACATTAATTATGTACCATATTGCATTTTTGAAGTAGAATTCATCTTAAATACTATATAATAATAATAAAACAATATGTGGTTACTTCCTCTTTTGTTTGGATATATTTTCACACGCGCAACACCTACTAAGAATATATAATAATATCTATAGATGTATAGAGAATAAGGCCATTGCCATATTTATTACGACGGAGATTCGAAACAGGTGATCAGTTCTATAGATTTGTCCTTGCCGCCTCTGTATCTCTATTCTACTATTAGGCTATAATAACGACCGAAAAAAACAAGACCGGTAAATTTTTTTGTATTCAATTTGATGAAGAATTACGGTCATAAACGTTTGTCTGTTATATTAATCATTATTATTTGATTCCGTTAAATTTCAATTTAATATTCAGTTATGTAACGTACGTTAAACTCCAATCACATAAATAGTAGATACAAATATATAAAAATGGAAAGTCTACTTATTTTCTATGTGATTTTAATGCAACGTTCTGCATATATCTTGTTGTTAAACGAGACCGAATTCCGCTTTTGACGCTTTAATATTGCAAAAGTAACGATGTGTTTTTTTATGTTGTTTTAAATTTGTTTATAATTATAAACAAATTTATATTATATAATTTATAAGAGTAATTATATTTATAATTATATAATTATAAATATAATTACTACTTAAATATATTACTGGCTTGTGAACATTCGATTCCTATACCAACCAAATAAAACATGAATAATATTTAATCAATATTTTAAAACTCTAAATAGATATACCTGATATTTATATCTTATTAATATGACTTCGTTAAATGAACGCATCTCTCTAAAACATACAGACGTCCCACCTCTCTTAATTCTATGTTCACTGAACACGTAATGTAATTATGTTAAATAACCAATCAAAACCACTTGTATCGACATAAATCTAAAAGATTATCAAGCAAATACTAGCTTAATTTCAACTGGGGTAGTAAGCAGTCTTCTTCATAACGATTAGGTCAAACTCAAAATCAGTTTTTAATAGTAACTATTAAAAATCTCTTCTATCATCTATGTTAGTTTTATGAATTGGAATATAAACATCTATTGGGTCTATCATAGAATAAAAGCTCGGCATGCAATGAGTAGGATGTTCTCAAGGAGGTTTTCATATTGCTAATCTGGAGCTCTAAATAGAGAGGTTGCTGATATGAGTTAAGTCCTACGAAACAAGAGTTACGTGAAGCATTTTACGGATAGCAGATACGTGCTGCTATTTACGCCACGTGATCAAAATAAATAAATTTTTCACGAAATTTCAGTTAGAGACCGATACGAGTATGGGCTATATATCTATCCCTGATTGAATAAAAGTGAACATCAATAATGTACACGACTATAAAAACTAAAGATTTAAATTATTACGTTCTGTTACCTCGTCGCGTTTGTGTTTAAAAAAAACACCTTTTCGACGAAAATATTTTATTATATTTTTAGAATAATTATCACTAATTTACCACTGATTATTTTTATATACACTGACAGAAATTCCGTGTCACAAATTTGAATAGAGACTGAACCCAAAATGTTAAATAATTAATGGAATATATAGGCGTATATTGGTGGCGATTTTGATGTACACCTCTAAAACTAAAAATCTCTAAATTTAAGTGTAGACCTGTTAAACGTGTGTTTTATTCTATATATTTCTACATTGACAATTTAAACCTTATTGCTATCAGTTTAGAGATATACAGAATAGGTTACGCTTTCTAAAACTGTTTGACAGGTCTAAAGCAAAATTTAGAGATTTTTAGTTTAGAGTGTGTACATCAGAATCGCCACCATTGCTGATCGGCAATAATTTCAGGGTTCAGCAATATATGCATAAAGACCGTATGACCGTTCACATTTCTTTTGATAAAATTTTTCCGTATTCTTAAGCACAAAATCACCGCATGTTAAATTCCACCTTTATTAGTGTTTCACGATTCACGGTTTGAACAACAACTATTATAAAAGTACGTGACATATTCATATCTATTAACCACAACGGATTGCATACGTAAATTCGATATTGATCGGTAATCATTATTATTATTACGTGGTAGACCACGAGTGAAAATGTAATAAACGCGCATACAACATTCTGAAAGAAATTCATTAATAACACATTTATTACAAACATGACTTGATGTTTCGTGTATTGCGAAAAACGGCTTCAATCAGCAATTCAATATTCTCAAATCCTAAAATATCCCATTTGATTTATTTGATAGTTGTCAGTCAACATGATGTTGGTCATAGGATATTGGAATAAATGAAATACGTCGATTCAAATATTTATACAAACGATTTTTTTATTAAACTAAAAAAAAATTACATTAAGTCAACAAAAAACCCTAACCCTAGGACGGATTATCGCAGTTTTAATGGTTATCAAAAACTAAATTAATAAAATGTTATTGTGGTGCGTGACTTAAATAGCAAAGTCATAATTTATTTCCCGTTTATTAACGTAATAAAAATATTTACGCTTGAAGACACATAATGTGTTACGTTAGCTAGTTTTTTAAATCCATTCCTTATAATAACGAAAATTATCGAGTTTGTAAAGACCATTATTCCAGTAGCGCTACAGCCTGAGGGTATATTATGACCTAACGACTGAATAAACGAGGTGAAACCAGCAAGTCAATATTTTAAAATTCGCACAAAATTGTAATAATTCTGCCAAAACATTACCTCTGTCATGGTTAGGTCTTCCGAGAACCCTTCTTTATCCCGGAAATATGAATAATTCCTCACTAGAGCTTTGGAGAGGGGAAAATAAAATCTAAATGCGCAGATATAAACTTATAGCAATAGAGGTAGTATATAATTTAAATAACGATTTCATGTTTTCAACCTTCTGAGCT
>CAVNZL010000022.1:1017500-1180000 GCA_963693355.1 Pontia daplidice
TTTTCCTTTAGCATACGAGCAAGTTTTATACCTCAAGGTGAGAGGCACGCGCGGAGCCCCTAAGCAATTTTATATATCAAATCTATTCAGTCTATTGAATCTCACGGCACGGCTATATAGGTTATTCGCCTTTTGGCCTTAAAACCACATGCAACTCAACGTAGTTTCTACTTTTAAATATTTCAGATAAACTTCCTGACCAAGTGTGACATCTTGTGAGTTTAGTTATTAATCATGTAATAATTAATAAACTGGTGACCCCGACGTGATGGTAAAGCGGTTGGTCACCAATAAAACCCACTTTTGGTATTTACAATATAATACATAAAAAATAATGTCACGAAAATATTACAATTCTGACTCCGCTGACAGACGCTGGCGATCGTCTTTTTCTATTTACATGCCAGTACTCATAAAGAGGTTTTATTTATACATTATCTGAATTAATACTCGTGTACACCGTAAAGGTGAAAATTTATCAGTTTTCAGAACATTTATCATGAAACATCATAAATGAGTGGGCCATCCGATACAAACATTTTTTTTATTACATGAATTCGGGTGGTTCCTGAGACGAGCGCGATAAATCAATTAAACAAAAACAAAATTTTCAACTTTATATTGGTATTGCTACACGTTTTATACTACGCGATATCTGAAACATAGTTATCAAGGCTATTTATTTTTGCCTGAGGTCTGTTTCAATACATTTACTATATAAAACTATTAGTTGCTAGTTTTATTGATTTTCGTAATCTTCAACGCAATTTCATTTATGTAAAGATTATCTATTATACAAATACGATTATTTAATCCCAATACTTCGTCGAACATAAAACTTATAACTTCAACTAATGGTGGTCTGAGTTTTAACTTGAATGCAAGCACAACTGAGAAATATGTACATCAAAATTTAAAATATAACTATGTAACGAAACCGGGACTTTCAGTTCGGCGGTCATAACGACTATTCTACACGGTCAAAAGGTCAATCAACTAGTTATAAAATAAACTGGAATTCCAAGACGATATTGGGTTTTAGCACCATCGTTATTATTTATTAATACACAATCATTTAAATTATCATGGTTAGGCGAACCTCCCCATATATTTGACCCTCATGGCGCGTTCATTGTACGATTTTATTTTATGTAGTGCGGTTGTCTTCAGATGAAAAGTGTGTAGTGTTTCTTTGTTAATTACGATTATTCATGGTAAGGTTATAATTATACATTAATTAATGTACATTAATTTAATTTAACTGTGTTAAATAACTAAAAAAAATTTATAAGTATTTAACACAGTTTATTTAACTGTTTAAACCAAAAGTCCAAAAAAAATTAATACGTACATGAAATTAATTTAGAATTGAATGTATACAATTATTTGTTTTCCAAATGAATTCTAAACAAATTGTTAACAACCCCCATAATCGTTTCTCTTGATTAGTAGTCACATTCTGGTTTAATAAAAATAGAATACCAGAATTAGCACAGTTCTTAAGTATTAGTATAAACCCGGAATATTAAATAGCAGCGCCGTCGTCATAAATCAAATGAAGGAATCTTAACTGATAAGTCAACCCTTCACTAAGTTATTTCATTTTACAACTTTGGGATGTTTTATATACCAGCAATTTATTCTGACTTTTGAGCTTTGTGACATTTTTATATATTAAGTTTTTAATGGAAATAATAAGCAGCTTTTAGTGTCCAATGTTTTGTCACATTTCGAATGAGTATTTATAATATTTCGCTAATTGGGTGAGGCAAGGATTTCATTTGGGGTATGTCTTCAACATATTAAGTCGAGCACGACAATTTTGCCTATGTTAAACTGAGTCAGATTTATTTATTAACTTAAATGTTTCAAATTCATTGCAATTATCCAAAACTTATATTAATTTTTCCCCCCCGGCTTTTCCCGTTTTTCTTTTTTTTTTTCTGAAAATGTAACTTATCTTATATTCATCCCCCTAAATTCTCGTGTCACAGTTTTTTTATTTTATTTTCTCATACATCCTACCAATTTGACCCTATTTTTCGAGCAAAAAATTTGTATATATGGCAAAACAACGTTTGCCAGATCAGCTAATTTTTTTTATTCGATTATCAATTGAAAACATTGATATCGACTTTTTGCATCTTGTGAAACTTTTAAAAACATATTATTGGGAGTTCCTTTTTTAAGTAGATTAAAAAAAAGACTGTATTGTTTATTTTTAATCTACTTAATTTGTATCACTTACGATCCGTTGACGCTCCTCCCCGTTTGGCACCTAAAAACAGTATCCAAAACAATAAAAAGTATTTTCGTAATTTCTACACTAATTTCTACCTCTATAAAAGGGTGTTTTATTTTATTCTCTGCAACACCAAAACCAGGGTTCCGGGTACGATACCCGATTCATTCAAAATTTATGTGATGACAATATCTGTTGATTGTGGTCTGTACATGTATACTTATCAGTTGTGCTAGCACCCCAATGCCTACCTTAGGCCTTTTTTTAAAGTTGGGAATCAGAATTGACAGACCTCCACGCCGGGACACTACACATGGCATGAGAAGTGTGGGGATCAGGGCCCACAAAGGAATACCAGCAAACCCTTAGCGCTGATGACGAGGCCTGGTAACAGTGAAGCCTTGACCAGGAAGCTTACCCTGAGCCTCGCATAACCGATCCTATGTCCTGATATTCTATTTATTTCGTATACACGTTAATCCAAGTTTAACGGGGTAAAAGATATTTGAGGCACTGTCAAGTGATATTGAAATTTGATTTCCGTTAACATTTTAATTAAAATTGAAGTGGCGTCATGTTGCCGATAATTAAATATCAACTATTTAGGCTAAAGTCAAATGTGCTCTATGAAATCTAGCTCTCTAAATTAATCTCAATATATTCCTATATTATCAGTCCTGAGAGATTTGTTTATTCTAAATATATAAAATAAAGTAAATCTTTATATATATCATTCTTCTGTGAGTGTGTATGTTACTGAACTTCTCTCAAACGACTGGATCGATTTTGATGAAATTTTTTGTGTGTGTTCAAGGGGATCTGGGAATGGTTTAGATTCACAATTTTGTCAGGTGGACAATATTTTTTTAATTAATTTTGAATTTATTAGTAGTTGTTGATTTTGGAATGTTTTACATTGGATCCGACAGACGGCGCTACCATCGCAGTGTCGAATTTTAAATAATATTCGATTAATTAATTGAAAATTGAAATCACATGTATGGCAAAACAACGTTTGCTGGGTCATCTAGTATATTATAAAATAATATATTATAAAGTAACTATATTATAGTAAGTAAATATATTTATTTATGTCACATTTAAAAACCGTAGAATCTCAACTGTTGTCACACACTATCCAGTCTGTGCGACAATAATAAAAGAGACAATCACAAAAAGACAAAAGCAAAAAAAAAATCAGAAAAAAACATGCTTGCATTCTGTTGACTAAAAGAGAAAACTAGCAAATTTAAGGAAATAAGTATATCTCCAATGAATGAAAAGAACCACTTTCATACTAACATTTTAGTTAGTTTCGAGTGTCAGTTCATTGTTTGACAGATGAAAATGTGTCTACATCTATTCTATACAGCGATGCCTGTTCTTGCTTCGTTAAATTTACGTAGCGCTACTTTAGTTTTCCATACAAAATGTACAGTTAATTTACGAATAGCGATTCTAATTAATACAGAGTTTCAGTCAAAATGATATTCAGCTGTGGCCTTGGCATAACTATTTCAGTTCTATATCAATGTAATAAGAAAAATGCGTAGTTTCCACGCCGCCTCCTGTTCCAATGTCGGTTAAAAGAAGTTAACAGACAATTGTACAAACGATTCTCCCATTACCACGTGTAGGGTGGCCACCGCTTCCGGGAAACAGACACGCGTCACATAAATCAGCGTCGCCCGGGGGAGATGTAGGGTGAATATAATTTAGCAGAAACTCAATTTTAGCGAAAATATTACAATTGTAATTTGAAAAATCGTATTTAACAAAATATTTTGTTGAATAGCGAAACATACGATGCAAATTGATTAAATATTATTCATACCGAATCTCATGTTCTGTTTTTAACGAAATATCTCTTTTATCGAATCGTAAACACAATGTGTTAGAAAGAGACGGATTCTTTAGCTAAAACAGTATAATATTTGTTATGAGCATTGACATACAGTGACTTATCTCTTCGGGCCAGTATTTGTAAGTATCTAGAGGATCGATATAGATTTAACAACCAGCATATAATGACACAGTAGTATGTAAAAATATATAAAAAACTGAACTATAACATTCTCAAAACGTTGACCCTACACTAGTTAACGTTTGATCTATGCGCACACGTCGGCCACGCGCCGGTCACGTGACGTCACGAGTGACGTCATGATACAGTCAATTTCGTGGATGCAATTTGTGATGCTGCTAATCGATTGACGAGGGTTCCTTACTCTCTGAGCTTTGGCACTATATATCTATGTGAAAGGATATTTTTAATTTTTGGATAAAAACTATTATCATGTGGTTGCCACTCGGTAATATTTTAT
Organism: Pontia daplidice; assembly: GCA_963693355.1. Taxonomy (NCBI): domain Eukaryota; kingdom Metazoa; phylum Arthropoda; class Insecta; order Lepidoptera; family Pieridae; genus Pontia; species Pontia daplidice. Next base: position 1,022,067 of record CAVNZL010000022.1, read on the forward strand.
TACATATCAAATGCTCCTGATAATAAAAGTGCATGTGTTTTAACATGTTCGGATTGAATATACATACATACATAATACTTTGACAGCGCGCGCATTACAGAATTTACATTTGAAGCTGCTTCAATAAGATAGTAGTCGTTAAACAAACGTTTACCATTTCTTACTACTAGCAACTCTATTTCTATATATATGTATATGTTTTTCATAATTAATTTTAAGTTTTCTCTTTGTATACTTAATGCATGCCGTCCGTGCCATTTATAGAAGCCGCACTTTAGCTGTTAGTATGTGATTTGTTTCTTTTTCGCTTGTGTGCTATAAATAAATAAATATACCTAATGATCCAGATATATCTTAATCATAATTAGAAAGCGTAAAAGATTCTTACAGGTCATGTCCGCTGTAATACTATACTACTGTATACAAATAGATTTTATATTTAAAATTCAGATTCCATAACGATTCAAACAACAAATAATTCAATTTATCAATTTCCACGCTTGTATACAGACTGTTAGTAATTGAATCATGTCGGCTCGAAATATTTAAAAAATAAAACCAAGTTACATTTCACAATTATTTATTTATCAGTTATATGTGTTTGTGGTATTAAAAGCCAGATATTCTGAGAAGAGTTTCAAGTTCTAAATAATTAAATTCGAATTGAGACAGAATTGATACCTCCTTCGGGATTTCAAAAATTTATTATCTAAAATATATAATTATAGAATTTTATATATTTTCAAAAAATTAATTTGGTTGAGAGTTAGAAAAAAGAAACAAATAAATATCGCGAGTATCACACACTTAAATAAAATACTTTACAAGAGATTAAAACGGGATTTAACTATGCTTTACAATCACCGTGGTCACGGCCAGACTAATAGTGTAGAGATAAGGGCGTGATTAGAAATTCACATTACACCATCTATTCTTAAACCCTAATAGACTAATCAACAAGCAATACTACGTGAAAAAACCCACAACCACTCGATGTACGTTTCGCCACAGGAGCATCCTCAGGATGTTGCCTCTTAGAACAGCGTTCGTTGCGACGATTCTTTTAATTATGCCATCTGTTCATACGGAGGATTATTATAATTGTATTTTATTATATTCAATAAAATAGAATGGAATACTCATAATAGTGTCTTCTTATTTATTTCTATACATTGTCTTTGTGTTTTCAAATCGAAATCAAGTTTTAGAGTTTTACTTAGTGGGATTTTCGGATGGTCGTAATGTATGTAGTGGTTTGGCTTGTCCAAACTAAAGTATTTTATCGAAACATTAATACAAATTAGTTGAAACAAAGACAAACACACGTCTGACATAGACCTAAACAGAGATGTTTAACTACAGTGAAATTAAACCGCGAAACATAACATACAATACAAGATAATTGAGTTAAATGTTAAAATCAGCGTCGGCTCCAGATTAAATTATTGAAAATATACGGGCGTTAATTGGGAGTACAAACGCTGTGGGATACAATGAGATGCGAATTGTATTAACCGACTATCAGGAAATGGAGATAATGATGTCGAAATACAGTTGCCATATTTTACTGGAGGATTTTGATTATATTTCCACAATTTTACAACATATTTGTAGAATTCTGTAGATAGTGTCAATGTTTGATCATGCAGACAGTACTTAATAAATTAACCTGGGGCGAAAATACAAAAACCAAAAAAAAATGTTTTAAATCCCTCATTATATTAAAAATATCTGCAAATTGTTTCACGAGACTGTGGAATGAGGGATAACCGAAAACCGAAGTCAGAGAGCATAAGGACAGTCAGTTAAGAGGAACAAATATAGAATATAATAAAACAGAAAGCATATGGAATATATAAAATCTTCGTCTGCTCCACCAGTCGTAAATAATAGGAACTATCTGATCAAGCGTGTGTTTATTGTTCGGATATCCCGTGGGGTAAGGGATTCTTTGCGAAAAACATTTTTAGTTGTGATAACATATTTACATCACCTATTTCTTGATTCGAAGTCTTAATGTCGTATTGGAATAACCAGTTATTTGTCATAGGTCAGACCTGTTAGGTCACATCCCCGCTCATATATAATATTTGATAAAAATATATATAATAATAATCGATATTGATATATTATTTAATTTTTTCAAGAAGTAAGTGATGCAAGTCTAAGTATTTCTTGTGGTTTAGACGAGTGATATGCGCACTTAAGTACCCAAGATTAACTCCACCACCAACCTTCAATTCGTCAACTCTTGGTCCATACGAATCCTCTTTGTAGATTCCTCTACTGAAAATAGTAAATTACAACTACTCTGTGGGATATTGAAACAGAAGCCAACTTAAATCCCTTTTTTAAATAACGCTCATCCCACAAAAACTAGGCGGAGTGACGGGTCGCATTTCTCACGCTCAAAGATTATAATTAATCCTAACAACAAATAGGGGTGGCTCTTAATAAAATCAGGACTTTAAATTCCCTGTCACATATTTGGGGTCAACAATTTATTGGGAGCGGATTTTGCTTACTTTTATTTCAATTACATCTTTGTATACAAATTTCGTCGTAAATTATAAACCGTAAAGCGTCATGTGAGTTGTTAGTTTTTCGTATTAATAACTTTACTGTCTCATAGTGTAGGTTCAGTTTTAGATGACATAGATGAAATAAATAAGTAAAGTGAAATAAAAGTTAATTTAATAGCACACAGACACTTTGACACTTATAAAGAAGGGATTAAGAAAAGTACAAGAATTAGAAACGACCTAATACTTAATAACTTTTCGTTACAGATCGAAATAGTTTGCACAGAACACAGATTTTCTTTATCATTTACATATAAAGTATAAATGCTTTGCATTCAAAAATAATCTTAAAGCTCCGGCTACGTTTTCTTAATAATAACGAAGTATTAATGTTAACAGAGTTGTATTGTTATAATAAAACGCGACTAGACCACGTCTCAATTTCGCTGGTTATGCCTTGTGAAAAGCCAGCAAAATAATGTGGTGAAGTCCATTAATAAAGTATTAGTTATTCTTTATAATTAAGGTCATAAGGGTCAGATTACCGTAGTTTCATATCAAATTATGTGCAAATAAAACTTACAACTTAGTTTTTTCTTGTTAATGATTACAAATTGACAGTTAATTGTTCAAAAGAGTTTGAGCAGTTTAATGATCTAAGATAAATTGCCCTTTTAAATACTTTAATGAGTTTTGTACGGAGAAGTTTTTGGGAAATTCGCTTAAATAAACACGACCCGAGTTGTATTTCTTTTTCAGACAAAATTCTATTTGAATTATTTTTTAATTGAAATGTACTTTTGAGTAACTTTCTAATGGGGCAAAGAACACTCATATAAGCTCTTTAAAAACAAACACAGCTTATAAAATATCAATATTATATCGATAAAAATATAAAGTAAAAAGGATTAAGAATATTCTGCTGCATACATAACACTCTCTGATATCCAAATATTAATACGTATATAAAGTGAGATTTTTATACGAGTACAAGGGACTAATTACAACTTTTAGTTCCGTTTTCAAAAATGTAAACTTTCGTTTTATTACAAATTTGTGAATAGAAAATTACAAATTTTCGGCTCGTAGAGGAAAAAGACGATACTTTAGCTTAGGATCGCAAAACTTTCGAGAGTGGTGAAAATAATTTTTAGGTACCTGTACCTGAATATCTTTTGTACGTTTTCATACGAATGTTAGTAAATAAATAATGAAAATTTTCTGTAATAACTATGAATAACGGAATGGAGAACATTTTCGATATCAATTAGAGAATTGAGCGAACCAATTAATGTACAAAGCGTATCGAATATCTGCCGCTATTGCAACGTACCCCACACATCAAAGAAATGCAATATTCAAGAATTACCCTTCTGATACCGGATATTACATGCATTCTGGTTGATGTTTAAAATTAAAATACTCTGTGAGGTTTTATAAAAAGGTTATATATTATATCTTTGCTTTGAACTCTTAAGTAATACACAGCTCTTCCAAATATATATATAATTATGTATGTATACCTCTAATATGTGTAATTGATCTTTTGAAACGTAGACGACGTAATCAAAATAAGATTAGAATCAATACTTGATATGTAGCTGAACGAGCAATCCGTTATGGTGGTGTAGGATTCACAATTTCGGTTTACCGCCTTTCTATCTTCTGTCCATGACTTCGCCTTTAAACTCGTTATGCCTCGGACTATGAATTAGTCTAGCTAATCAAAGGGGGATCGCTGCCAGTATCTTCGGAACCTTGCCCAAAGGACGTCCTTTTAATATGATTTTATCATTGGTTTCTATTGGTTATAATATAAGGTTCTTTAAGGATGCCTGTTTGTATAATTAAAGGTTTTTAACCACATTGATTTAATAGAATTTTTAACTTATATTTTTTTCATAGGTCGAATTTTTAGTCGATTTGCATCTATCGCTAATCGATTTTAATTCTTTGAATGTTTAGAATACAAAAAAATATGTTTATAGCCTATTCTAAAATTTCCTTCATAAAATCTTATTTGCCTTTGAATTCCTAAAGCCCTTCTTAACGTCCCTCCCTGATAAGTTATTCATTATTTTTGTTATACCCTACATATTCGAAAATGATTGATTTCACAGCATGTCGTAGAAATAGGGCTACCACGTCTAGAGTTTTAAAAGTCAACATGTATGCTGTCAAAAACAGTTAAGCAATAGGGGTGTTGCCTTCTCAAAGCTTAAAGAAAAGATTATTATACATCTATACATATTTATATACTGTACTAGCTGAACCGGCAAACGCTGTTTTGCCATACATGTGATTTCTATTTTTTTCTCAATAATTTTTTTAGTTCAATCAAAATAATTATCAGCTTTAAGTATGTGGGGATGTGTTTATAATCGAAAGCGTTTTAGACAATAAAAGTTATCTTTATAAATAAAGAATTAATTTATTAACCTAAAGGTTATATTAGGTCTTTATATGACACGTTTGTCGGTTTACCATAGCAGTGCCATCGATTACTTACTCAGTCCAGTCGAAAAGTATCGATTTCTGTTATATTCTTTTTGAGTTAACAGACAATTGTGACTGTCAATTAGTTATAGTCAAATAATTTGCAATAAAATAAAATTGCGACTATAATTAAAGATCTAAGCTATCCTAACTCTTAAGTTGGACCAGACTGCTCACCATGTGCCAATTTAATTATAAATTGGTTAAGTAGTTTAGAAGTCCATCGCGGACAAACACCGTGACAGGAGATTTATATATATTAACATATGTCTAAAAGTGTTTACAACAGATATTGTATACATTTCACCATTTTAATTTGAAAGCTTGCAATGGACTTTCATTGGCGTATGCTTGTCTTGCACATTAACTAATGTGTTATCATTTCATATCTAAATTGTGTTATAAAAAATACAAATTATAATGCTTTATTACTTTATATAATAAATAATTTGAGATAACAATGGGTGACATCTAACAAGTGCTCCAGTCTGATTATAGTTTCAATTATAACTAAACATGCCAACAAAATAAAAATAAAAAATTTAAAAGGGTTCAAATGTTTTTGACTTTTAATAAAACGAGTCAGGATTTTATTAGGTCTTTTTCGCTGATTGTTTGTTTAGGCCAGTGATTAGCATCGGCCCGAAATAATTGTATATTTCCCGAAGGTGACAACCCTGCGCTAAACTCTACACCCCTCACGAGGGGAACTAGTCGTTTGGAAAACAATCGTCACGCCCTGTTATTATACGTTTAGCAGAATTATTTACGTATATATTTTTTTATTGAAAAACTAATCTTTTGGACACAATATCATTATATTTCAATATGGTAGGTTATTGTATTTTAAATACTTTATAAATGACGTCGACATTGATATATACCGTGTGCCAGTTTTGTAAAAATCCTTCCGGTTTTAGTCGATACCAACTCCGAGGCAATAAATACAGATAACTCATAACCTCCCTGCAGCTGTGACACTTATTTTGACAATTAACACCTTTTGTCTTCAGTCTACCGTGACCACGCACGCTGTAGAGCAAGCGAAACGTTGGAAAAATTTTAAATAATGTAATATACTAAAATTTTGTATAAATACATAACTTAATCCGTTAACAACGTGTTTTTCTTTATACCAGAGGCTTACAAGTGCGTTACCGGCCTTAATACATATATATTTTGACATAAGAAAGTAACATATACCTGTCTCTTTTGTTACAGATGAGGCAGAGTGCTACAGAGAGGGATAGATGCTGAGACATGGCGTCGTGGTTACTTCTCGCGGCTATCTTTGCGGCTACTAACGCACAGAGTAATAGAAGTAAGATCGAATCGAATTATATACTAAATTTAGTTTAGTATAAGCCACTTTCTGTTAAAATGTCATATGTTAGAAGGGATATGTGCAGTGGATGGCGAATAAGTGCGTTATTGTATCGCCATGCCAGACAATGTTCAATTATTTTTCTCATTATGACATCACGTTACATTCTGAACAATATAGTTTTTATATGTTTAATATAATCCTCCACCATCACGCCCTCTTAAACTATATTGTATAAACATTACATACCACAAATAAATTATTTTCTAACATAAGTCTTTCAAAAAACAGTTTAACCTAGGAGCGTGGTGACACTTTGAAAAATGTCTGCTGGCCTTAGAAGCCTTACAAATAGTTAGTTACAAGTTTGAAAGGCCGTACTTGTTGATCAAATGAAAGCAAACATGCTTTTAGACTTAATCACAGATTAACTGATTATGTTGTCCTTCATTCAACTTACGATTCTTTTTTATTTTAATAGATGTTCAGCCTAGCGTTACGATTGTACGGTTTTTTAGAGTAAGACTTGACGATTTTCCAATCTTTTCCTGTACGTGAACATGTGTATTTACTCACCCGTGACTTTGAACACTTGCGTTTTCGATATTTTCGGCCCCTTTTGTGAATATAGAATAATAATTATATAGTAAACGGTTTCAAACAATACAAATACAAACAATGCTAGGTTAAATTGTAAAACTCGTAAAAAACTTTAAATGGAGCCGAAGAAATATGGAATAATTTTTCATGCGAAACTTAAGAAATATATCAGATATTCGTTTTGTGCAACTGACAATTAAGTTTATTTGAGCTTATAAAGTTTGGAAAGCGATTTTGATGAAGAATTTATAAACGAAAAAGCGAATCTGTGTTATACACTTTGAAAGAAAGAAACATAGAACGCAAATATATGTACTTTTTTTTTTTACATTATTTAAAGTAAATATTTGTTAATCATTATTGAATATTCCAATTTTTAACTTCGTATGTTTTTTGTATGATTGAAAATTATTATAAAAATTAATTTGTGAGTGAATGTGACAAATGCTGAGAGCTGACGCTGAGAGATAATTTTTAAAAAACCGACTTAGTAAACTGAATAAGTAAACGATTTTCGCTGCGACGGAGACATTAAATAAAATCCCTTTATCTGATAATAATAAATCTTATTTATTTACTCTAAATTACATATACAATTATATTTTATTTTTAGGAGTGTAGTAGTGTAAAAAAAATTCTTATATTAGTTTAGTAGTGTTAATTGCTACTAGAGTAGTAAGCCCCGCTCCATCTTGGGTGAAAGCCTCCTCCGTAGCTTTCCAGAAGTATCTGTATCTTGAGAGTTCCATCGATGATCTTCCAGCTATATCTACGATGTCGTCTACCCACCTTCGTCGCGGTATACCTACGTTTTTTTAATCATAAAATGAAATTTAATGTATAACAATTCATTTTATGAAAATAATTATTTATCTATTGCCGTCATTCGGTATGAACAAACATATTGGTCACTAAATTATGAAGTACACAGTGTTTAGTACACGATCGCTAGGTATAAAAACATAATTTCGCAAGGAAAACGAAATATTGTAATAAAGTTGCGTTTAATAAAACAAATTAATTAACATTTAAAATCTAATCGAAATTACATGAAGTCAAAATGGATGCGGCAATTAGGTTTATTATTATTTCCATTGCATTCAATACTGTTTCCATATCAACATATTCAAATGCTTTCAGCAATTCGCACGCAATGGTAATTCTATTTTTTGTATTACCGAAATTATAATTTCACACAATACTCTTTGTACACATGACTAAAATCGTATTATTCGTTCGTTCGTTCGTAAACCTTAGTGTTTAAACCAGAACGTTACTGAGGCAATTTAAACGACCCTGGTATATTACTGCACGTCTCTGAATTCCGTATCACCAGCAAAATGATAAAACAGTGAAATTAAACAAACCATTTAAAAGTTTTGGATATAGCCCATTCGTCTCACACACGAAAAAGTTTAATTATTATCGCTTTGAATGTTTCAGGCTCGAAGCGCCACGTCCCTTTTAGGAAAACCTTTAGCCGTATTTCATAACATTAAAAGCAGTGACAATATATCTTATAGTTTTCAAAACAACGAGAAATATTACCAAAACAGCAAACGGTAATCCAATAAAGTACAGACACTAAACGACTACGGAAATGACGTCACATTTCCACCAACATCCGGCCGCCATTGGCGATAACTTTACGATGACTGTCGGAAGCAGAGCCATTACCGACGCGTTCTCTTATTTATATTTATTTCTTTTATTGTTGTTTCAAAATTTTAAGAATACCCGAAGTAACCCTTGGTCGAGGGAAGTTTATTATTTATTTTAGCTGAAAAGCTTGTGGCGGCGAAATTTTAGCACTCTATTTGTTTAGCGACAAACTTTAACTCTTACTATACTATATTTTTCTATACCACAAAGTGAAACAATGTAATTTGATAAGCTCACATAGTATTGGAGTCATATTATTTCGTTGAGACTTTGAAAATGAATGAAGATTCGATCAATCAACCGCGTCCTTTGATACAGGGCATCTTAACTGCATCTGTTGTGTTTCTTTTAATCATTTAGTTCATTTCTATTTGACATTTCAAATTCGATCAAAGCTCATCTAAGTATTGTTTGTATGGATCTTACAAAATTTTAAGCTCGGGAATTACTGGTTCGTATTGTGTTTTTTTGTTGGATTATTCCATTTATTAATAAAGGCTTTTCATACACGGTTTTTTAGGAGTTGTGAATTTATGGAGAACCGCAAGGAATTATAAGCTAACGTAAAAATTTATTGAGACTTTTTGGTGACAATATTTTTACGCGTTCTTACAATCCTTGGATATTTTTGTTCTACCTTTCTACGCAAAGAAAGTTGAAAATTCTACATATAATGTCAATTTCTTTAACTAAACTTTTATAATAATTCCTTTATAAGAAATAAGAAAACTTTATACTAGAATCCTAAAATTATGACATCGACAAATTATTGAGGCGTCAAACAATCTGGCTAACCAATCACTACAATTTAATTTAAAATATTCAAAAGAGGCCAGGAAGTTAGTATACAACCTCCACCGGATGTGAGTCCAACCGTTATCACACTTCCGTTTAGAAATTGCGTTTAAACACGTCATTGTTTTTCATTTGAGTTTGAAAATAGTTTTGAATGTCGAATTACTGCTGGTCTAAAGCGTTGCTTTTAAACGAATTTTAAAGAAACACCTTTAGTTAGCCAGCCAAAGTTTTGGTAGCCACAGTTTAGTGGAATATATTATTGACGAATTGATTGAACGAATGGAAATAACGCATTTGCCATGGTTCTAAATATACTAATTTAATGACCAATTTAACAACACAAAGAAAATGTACTGTTTGGTGTTTAGGAGACGAAATGATACAGTCAGATGCAATAATCTGCTATAATACTGACTAAAGTATTTCTTATATAATGCTTTGGATTATATAAGAAATACTTAATCCTAGAAAGTACATAATTATCCATTAATTATAAAACAAATGAGGATGTTTCCCTAGTTCTTGTAATTGTTTAAAAAAACATTGAAAAACTACGAGTAATTTGTTACATAAACAACTTGTATTTTTAACATTAAGACGGTATACTATTTTAAAAAAATAATACACTCGAACTGAAGTTTTACAAAAAGGTGGTTTTTTTTTTCAGACGACGGGCCGCGGTTCTTATCCAGAGGACATTCATTTAGAACAGTAGTAGGAGACACTCTGCTGTTGCCGTGTCAGGTGCAAAATTTAGGTAATTTTATTTTTAATAATAATCTCCTACTTACAGTTCCAGCAGTATTAATTATATCGTATTAGATTTTTTTGTATGAAGCAATATGCAATTTAAAAAACTCTAACACTAAAATCATTTTAAGAATTTCCTTTTAGAATTTCATTTAAGAAAAGTTAAAACAAACCGTCTGGTCGAGCATATGGAAAATTTCTCCATGGGTTGCAATCGCGAATATCTGTCAAAAATATTACATAAATCAAAGCATAGACCACAGATTTTGATTACATTTTAAGACATGATCTTTCATGTTTCCAGGGTCTCTGGTCTTACTATGGCGACGAGGCCCCGCTGTGCTGACAGCAGCCAGTCTCATGGTCACTAGGGACGAGAGATTCCGTCTCGTTGATGGCTATAACCTTCAGATCACTGACGTGGGCCCACAGGTGAGGAAAAACTATTTTCAGCGTATATTATATTGGTATATTGATTTCGTAATTTTAAGTATATAACGTGATTTAGATATACACATATAAAATACTATACACTAACTTAACTATAAATCCACAATAAAACTAAGCCTAATATAACATTTAATATACCCCAACCATAGCTTCAAAACACGATATAATAATGTATAATTACAAAGAATATAAATATCAGTTGTAACCGACAAACGAACCAAAAAGAAAACACGCAATATACTGCTACTAAATTAAGCAATTAACATTAAATTATTTAATGCTCTCATACGACAGATTATATCCATCGCTTTTGAAATACAACATTAGTTAAAATATTATAATGAAATTAACATTCAAAGCTTTCACCGGACTGCGAGGTTTTTATTTTGAATGATTAAAATAAATTATACGTTTGGCCATGACTTGACATGAATAGACATAAAATCAGTTGCATTTTACTTTTCACTGGAATCGTATAATAGACTCAACAGTCAACCGAATAATACCTACTTATTAAACTAGAACAACTCGCCAAAATCTAACTCCTAAAGTGCTTCTTTGTGCAACTCATCTCGACATAGTTAAATCATAAATGGCATATGTCGCCTGCTTTACGTAGGTTTTACCCGGACCTAATAAGTCATTCCAGAGCTTTTCCCCTCACCTGCAACTGTTCACAGCCAGGTTTGTTAGAGATCCAAGTTCCGATCCTAGGCACCTAATCCTAGTTGTTTGTAAAATCCTTTTTAATAAACTATATAACCTATATCATGTTAAGCATAGGTTTTATATATAAAGTGTTATAGTGAGGAATAAAACCAAAAGAAGGAGTTAAAAATAAAACCAAACTTTTTCCTATTGGTCGCAAATACTGAAATTTCTTCCCAAATAATAAACCAGTGATACCGAGCTGCTTGGTGAATATTGCCCATCAAAACCAAAAACCATGCTCATATAATGAGCTTTTTCATCTCATTTCCAGACACGTCATAATAATCAAAAATTTCCATACAATTTCAGCACGTATATCAAAGCGCGCATAACATAATTGGAGGGGAAAAAGATAATTGCCATATAAAATAACGTTACGGTAGCGGTTCGTTATTTTTTATTATGGCAACCCGCAAATATCAACGAGCGTAATCGAGGTTTACGAAAAAGAAAATGTAAACATTTTCGTTGCAGTGAAAAGAGTTTTCTGGAACTGGCCATTAAATTTAAAAAGGAGAATTTATAACTTATTACTTTTCAGCAACGACATAGACTGATTAATGAGTCATTATACATACAGTCAAGGACAACAGAGCGATATCAAGGTTAAGATTCGCATGCCTGCGCTAGACTATACTTTATATTTCTTCGCTTGGTTAAACTAAAAATGTAATGTTTAATAAATACGTAATTTTTTTAAGTAATGAATTTTTACTCTGATATAAAATGTCACTCACCGATATCATTAATTAAATCTTGTGCGACATTATTAAGTTCATTTGTAATCGTTCATTCAAATCTATTCCCTCAATTGACTGTTCAATGTTATGAAAATGATGTTATTGCGAATAGTATTTTGAATACCTTCATTATAGCATTTTATTATATGAAATATTAATTTAGCTGTAGTTGTTTTTACTATACTTTATCTATACTAATATATAAAATTGGAGTGTCTGTTTTAAATATTGAAGTAACCGTTTTTACTACATGCATATGAATATTTATACGATACATACACCAAAAAGACGTTTTTTAAAATTTTTGTCTGTCTGTCTGTTTGTTCCGGCTAATCTCTGGAATGGCTGGACCGATTTTGACGGGACTTTTTTTGATTGGTAGCTGATGTAATAAGGAGTCACTTAGGCTACTTTTATTAGGGTTCCGCAGTCTACGTAAAGGAACCCTTCGTCATGTCCGTTCATTCGGCCGTTTTCACTCTAGCGTCGAAACGGTTAGAAAGATGGAACTTTGCACGGATATATGTGTATTTACTATGCCGATAAAAAGCTAAAATACAATTACGTAATAAAAAACGTATTATACAAAATAAAATAGTGCATCAAAGCTACGCTAAGGCGGTACGATCAGCTAGTTTTAAAATAAAATTGTTTTATCTTACGCTATTAATATATTATATACGCAATATACAAAGCCTACAAATAAGTATTTGATGCTCATATCACTTATGTTAAGATCAATCGTTTTAAACTTCATAAACAGAGCCTAAAAGAATTTTGTAAAAACGTTTAATACTCATATTTAATTTATAATAAGATACATGATTGTGCCATACATTTTTTAGAGATTGATAATTAACAATTCATAGTACTTCTAAAAATAGTTACTACTTCGCTGTGAGCGGAGTTTTGAAGCAGTTCGTTCAAACTGTAAATCCAATTATCGATATAGTTACCGCACTACACTCGACACAGATAATTTTAAAATTGCACGGAACTGAAATACTATAGATTACAAATTAAATTTAAAGAAACTGAAAATCGGTAATTAAAAGATCGGTAATTAAAGTCTTAATAAATTAATAATCGAGTTGTGTTATTGTAATAACTGTTTTAATACAAAGATTGTATGAAGTCAGTTCAAAAACCACCTTGTTTACTTATATAAAGCGACGCGGCGAACTTCGTACCGCCTTAGCGTAGCTTTGGTGCCCTTTTTTTTTTTTTTTTGTTGGCCCCTCTTTTTTCTTTTATAAGGGGGAAAGGACCCCCCCCCCCCCCCCCCCCCTAGGGGGAAATTTTTTTTTCTTTTTTTTTTTTTTATTTTTTTTAAATGTCTTTCTCCCGTTCAAACAAGGCTTCTTATCAAATATTTTATCACTAAAACATCCTTGGACGCCACAAACATAAAAAAGAATTATCGAAAATGGTTGAGCCATCACACGTGATGCCGTGACAACGCGAAACGGGTTTCATTTTTAAAAAAATAAATAATGTCCCCCCCGTCCAACCAAGGCTTATCGTATCCAGAGACATGTATGAGTACAGTTAGGTATTTTACGCTCAAACGGGTTTTCAGCCTACTCAGGGTCTGCAGTGATGATACCTAATCTACTTACAATAATAACGAAATATTCCAGGACGCAGGTGACTACGTATGTCAGATCTCAGACCGTGTGGCCCGGGACCAGGTCCACACAGTGGAGGTCCTGGTCCCTCCCAGTGTGAGGCCCTCACCTGAGTCCCGACATGCCGCTGCCAGGCGAGGTGGCGCTGCGGTTCTGGAGTGCAGAGCTTCTGGGAACCCCGTTCCTACTGTTACATGGCATAAGCTGGTAAGCAAGAAATCATTTTAAAAACGAAAATTCCAGTCATTACAATTTGAATAACTCTGATTTATACAATTACTGATATTTATAATTTATAAAATTACTGATTTATACATATAATAACGTGACTATATTCAACAGTTTTAACTTAATATAATAACATAAATACACAAAGTCTCACGCTGATTACAATATAAAAAGACTTGTAAGGTATTAAAGCAGTCTCAGTAATATTTATAACGAAATATTACTGAGACTAATTTAATTTATTGAATATCCTGTTTAAAATTAAAACCTATAAAAATTATACTATTGAAAAACCTATCAATTTTTTATCCTAGAAAGTTATCATGATGCTACTATACTAATTGTTAAATAAAGAAATTAAGTCAAATACGCCAGAGGACCAAGAGAAGTCGAGGCATTGATCAGCGGACTACTCTGATTGACCGAATAAGTAAGAACACGTCCATATACAGAATTGTTGTCAATTTTAAATAAACTATAAACACGACTAGCAAGAAAGGAAATTGTTATATGACCAGCCGACCCGCAAAGTACATACGGATTAAATTATAAAGGCGAGAATCTAGTACTCTTAGTAAAGGGAGATTTAAAGTCCCGAAACTCTTATATGATAACAGCGCAAACACGACTGAGTTTTTGGGGGTTTGTTGGGTTTTTTGGGGGGTTTTTTTTTTTGGGGGGGGGTTTTGGGGGGGGGGGCCCAAATTGTAGAAAGAAAATGCAAAATAAATTGCGACTATAATTAAAGATCTAAGCTATCCTATCTCTTAAGTTTGGCCAAAACTTTCCCGGGGGCCCCAAATAATTTTTAATTTTTTTAAGGTTTTGGGGGGCCCCCCCCCCCCAACCCCCCCGCCCCGTAATTATATATATTAAGATTTATGACGAATGCTTAACTGCATTATAGAAGCATATATTTAATTAATAATATATCAATGTGTAATTAAAAACATTATTTTCAGAACGACACTAGTACTCGCCTCGGCGAAGGGCCACAACTACAGCTGTCACGATTGGAGCGTCAGCACAGCGGGCGCTACGCATGTACGGTCGACAACGGCGTTGGAACGCCAATTGTTACAGAGTTTCAGCTGCAGGTGCTATGTAAGTGTAATTTAATTATACGACGGGGTCTATACCGATGATCTTTAAGAAAACACAAAATTCCCCACACAAGACAATAGATGTGAAAAGTAAAACGTTTGAATGATTTAATAAATCTCAAAAAGGTTAACATCAATTTTGAAAATTAGTAAAGTTATCATTATTTATTTACTTAACGTAGACTTCAATTCGATACATAGTATTTATATCCATGTAATGATACAACTCATAGAGATATGTCTTTCTATTAAATGTTGAATATACATGATCATCAATAGAGACCAGTTGTTTGTAACAGCTGTATAAAATATGAATTGAAAACACTAACTATTATTATAGAAAAATAAAAGACGCTGAAGAAAGACGAAAAAAATATTACCGACACATTTTCTATTGCGCGTTTTCTTTGACACTGTTGTATAAATCTATTGACTTTTTACCAATAGTATCAGATATTGCAATCTCCAATTACCTTTTTTCTAATAGAAATAACAGTTTTGTAGCTCTTGAAATTAGATTTAGGTAAGCGACATTCTTGAGTATGAGCTGTCTGTGCACTGACTAGACTAACGCCAATTAAAATCCCTGCTGATAATATCAATTTTTGATTCCAGTTCCACCAGAGATCACAGTGGAGAGATCGTGGGTCCATACGGGGGAGGGGTTCAGAGCTGAACTTTTGTGTACCGTGCTTGCTGATCCTCCTGCTGAGGTAATCAGGACTTATAAATCTTTTAAAAGCGTTTATAATAACAGTTTATATTTTTTAGAAAAAGTTATTTAACAATGCGGAATAAAAAGAAAATGGTGGTTTTATGATGAAAAATATATTGGTTTTGGCAGGTTTTAAAAAGAATATTATATTATAAAATAATTATAACATTCAAAGTCAGATATTACGTGCCTACCGCAAAACTCAGTTTGTATCAATACAGAGTAAAAAATCTACTTCAGTACATAACATATATCAATTTCAAGGATTTAGCTTGGGCGCGGAAAAACTATTTTACAAGCATGGCGACTTGCAAGTATAGCGACCCGTCGACAGATATATATAAATTAACAATGATTTTGTAGGTACTCTGGTATCAAAATTCGTTCCCACTATCCGCCAGTGAGAGAGTGACGATGTCAGTCCGCGGAAATAACCACACTCTACTCATTGCTAATGTTCAACCAGAGGACTTCGGGAATTATACGTAAGTATAGTTATAAAAGGGAACAATAATAGTTTCCGGATTCAATCGCTGGCAACTTACATAGACAATAAAAAGTACAATATTTGAAAATGGAACTCTGGCTGTACAATTCAGTTTGTCTATAACTGTCAATGGTCTTTACATTTTGGTCAGACTGAGAAACAAATTAAATATCGCTAAAGTCTCTGCTGTACAGCTAAGGCAACACCCATAATTGCACTTAGCTATTGAGATTTTTTGTACACCATTATTTTAGAGAGGTTCAATTCTGTACAAATATTATGTTCGTTATTTCGATTTAAATAGTTATATTCGTGTAAATGCCACGAAAACGTGTTTAAAACCTACATTTTAAATTCAGAATCGAAAACCGTAACGGTTCTTTCATGCTGTTGCGTCATGTGTTTCAGGTGCGTAGCTGATAACAGTCTGGGTCGAGCTCGCCAACACGTGGAAGTGTCTGGTCGACCGGGTCCCGCCAGATTCACGTCTCCTCCCCTGGCGAGGGCTCCCATATCTTATACCCTGGCCTTTGCTGTGGACAGCTATCCACCTTTGGACGAGCTGCGACTTCTCTACCGTCAGCTCGCAGTAAATATTTTTTCCGGCCTATATGCTTGCAAGTTTAAGGACAGCCTTAGATTCAAATTAAATTAGCTTTATCTGTTTCTCACCGAAAAACGAACTTATATCAAAATGCGTATTAAATATCACGTATTTGGTTTGGAAATGATAACAGAGCGGTTAAATCTATTCCAGATCAACGAGTCCTTCCAGCAGCCAGGTCGTTGGCATGACGTGGTGATTCCAGCCCCCGAGCCAACGGGGTCCCTCACGCACCGTGTCTCGCATGAACTGAAGGGGCTGGAGCCAGGTGCCGTGTATGAAGCGATAGTGCAGGCCAAGAATCGTTATGGGTGGAATGAGGTAAGAATATAAAAACTACCATATATAATACTTTGTTTAATAGATTTCTATTATATTTCGTAATTATAATTCCTATATTACAGTAACAAGTAATCCATAAAAATTATATACGTGTACTTTGTTTAGGACTTGGAGATCTTGTTTTGTCTGTGGTGTATTAAAATTTTATAAAAAAAATTTAGGAATAAAATATATGTGAGAGGGTGAGATCTGAGAATCTAAGAACCCTATACTTAGTTGTAACCCTAAGAAAAAATAGTGAATATATAAATAAAGGCTTAAGATGGAGCCCTATGGGTAGGATCAGACGTTCAAGGTTGTGAGATTTTCTGAAAGCCATCGGTAAGCCTCACGATGATGACTTTAAGTAGGCTTCGCCACTTTGAGAGGTTACGAATTAAACGAACGAGCAATATTCAAATCTGATCCTTCAGTAGTAAAATTCAGATTATCAATTGAAATCAATCGCGACAGGATAGTCTTCGATTAAGAAATATTTATTGATATCTGAACACCATATATATTATTATTACATTCGGTACTTTTTAATTTATTCTCCTTTGTTATGACGCGGCTAGGGACTTCATTTTATACAACAATAATGTTAGTGTCGGCTATTAAAAAATAAAATGGTCAAATCCATTTCGACGATTTCATCCATGCATTTTATAAATAGAATATTTGGATTATGGAATATAATGACGTTTTATTTTAGACCGACATTGTCTCCCTTTTGTTTTTATAACCAGAAATCTCTCGCATGTGGGCTTACCAAAAGAAGTCATAAGCAATAAAACTAGAAAATTCTGAAAAGTTGTAAAAAATCGAATTTTTCTAGAAGATCAACTATTATAGATTTAACTTATAATTTATACTATTATTCGTATTAATATAACGTTTTTAACAGGTTAGTGACATCTTCCAATTCCACACACTGGGTGGCGCTCATTCGGTGCACGCGAATGAACTGTCACCAATGTTTTCGTCGGCATCTCAACTGCGACTGACGTTTTCGCTAATAGTTTGCTCCCTTTACGCATTCGGATGACTAGTCATAGACAACATGCCTCTAATATTTCCGTTTGTTATTCCCACAGAATAACTTTTATACCTGAATTGTAATTTTGATATTTTATATTAAATGTATATTTTGTTTTAAGTCTAGGTAATTTCGATTATATGGATATAGTAGAGAGGAATTTTCTATACACTATGTCCATGTAATAAGTAGAAATAATTATCGTAAAACGATAGCTACTATAACACCAAAGTTTCTAAGATAGAAGTTTCCGTATCTGTCATGGTTGTGGGTTAAGAAATTTGTAACAATCCAGAAATGATTGTAAATTATGAATCTAAATGACGGTTTGTATGATTGGCGAAAAATTAAAACAAAATTACAGGATGCTTTAAACGACTTTATCTACTATACTATATACCAATGAAACGTGTATGTTCTATCAAATGTATATGAAACACGGGTGAATTTATCCAATATTACATATATATATATTTAATAATAAAAAGAAATCCAAAACCGATTGATTCAGTCACTCTATAAATTTACGACGCGAGTACGGGCGCCATCTTGCCTCATCTCTTCTTTACAATTGCTTCAGGTACAACAATTTTGACAATTACCATTATTAGTACCATTCATTTCTTCAAAAATGTCTTGAGGTGATGAAAAAAGTGATAATTTTCAATTTCAGTCGATATAGTGTTGTTGCTTGTTGCAGGGATGACGTGTTTATGAGGCGAATAAAAAAAATTTTTTTTTTCCACGTAGTTGGTTAATTAGTGTTATTAATCACAAGATGAATAGTGACTATTGATTGAACTTATCAGACGATCTTCGTATCTTAACGGTGTATTCACGATTCATTTAAAGTTTTAATTTGGTCGTATTATATTTTGACATTTGACCTATGTTGTTTTATAAACATGTTTCGTTGGGTATAGTTTAATTGTTTAATTAAAGTGTAGATTATTGATGAATTCTTTAGACATAACTATGACAGGTACAATTTCTAAGTGTTGTGATTAAGCTGGTTAATATTTTATTTAAATATACCTTTCGTAACGTTTCCTTACATTACAGACATTAATTATTTGTCCAACTTTATATGTTGTTAGACGGCCTATTTGAAGTTTTGTACATAGAATATTTCCGTCATCATTATACGATTATAAAATAAATTACACGCGGCTCTTGTGTTACTGCCCATGGTTTTATGTACTTTCATAAAATTTTGATATTCTTGATATAAGTGTTAGACTATAGATCTTTTTTTTATAAAATATTCAATGTTATCAGAGAATTTAAGAATTCGGATATGACGATGTCTATCTTATACACAGTACAACGCGCCATGTTGTTTTGTTTTGGAAAATTTAAGTACAATTTCCTTATCCGAATTTTGACTTCTCGAAAACATACTTTTCAAACATCACATCCATATGAATGAATTTATATCTAGACATATTTAATGTAAGCAATAAAAGTGTTAGTGATAGTGTCGCTAATCTAGATCTAGGCTAAAGGCAAGTTTATTATATTTGCTCATGAAGTTCCTTGATTATTCGATTACTTCACTATGGCGATAATGTACAGGCCTTAATAGAGCTCTTATTTCCTTAGCCGATCAATTTTCTTTTAATCGATGTCTATTAAGTTAAAAATCATTTTATAATTTATATATTGTTTGCAGTCCCACGCGTGGTTATCAGTCGTAATCTAAGGATTTGCAGGTCACAAAATTTAATTTTACAATCCAAAAATTGATAATATACTTTTTATGTAATCGTTATTTTCACACATTGTGCCTGATGGTACAGAGGCTGATTACCGGATTGGACTTCGAACTGTTTACTCTAGACTTACTAGAATTTTGCTACAGCAAATGTACAATAACACGTGAGAAGGGAAAAATGGGACAATTGAAAACAGTATCCGTAAAACATCAATCTCATGCAGAAATCTTTCCCTCATTCCTTTTCTGAATTTGCTCTTCTGGGCCAAATGGGCCTGTGGTATCCACCACTGGTTATAACATTAAAAATGAATTATTTAGTGTCTAGTACTTTACCGAAGAACTAAATAGAAATATAAAAATGCATTATTACAATTCTTAGAGAAAATTATCAGCAAATATAATGAAACACTTGCCTAATAGAAATAATAACATATTTTGCAAGCTCTTGTAAATATTTTTCAATATTTTGTCAGTCGCGAAATGTTTTTTTCTATACAAGCTACTTTTTATAAAAAATATTGAATACCAACAATTCTCCATATTTCATATCAATTTTTTAATTTACACTAAATACCGAGTAACTTCTGTAGTAAGAAAAACCTGGACATACCAAAAATATGATATATTATAAATATAATATTTTCCCCGCCCTTTGACATGTCAATCGCTTTGTATAATATGCCCCGTACCAAACAAATACGGGAATACTTCTAACCTAAAATGATAAAAGCGTCAACTTAAAAAAACTTTTAACGTAAACCTTACACGTATGTGTGCAATATTTATTTTTAAGTCCTAAAAGCAATATTCGAATCATTAGTTTATAATATATTAAAAATTAAATAAGAGTCGGTTGTGAAATGATTTAAATCTTTAAAGAATTAAATATTATTTTTAGGAACTTTTAATTTTCTCTTCCACTTTAATTTCTTACTTTAATTGTTTAGTAGAAATACAACATAGAAAACAACATTACTTATTAAACTTCTGTATGTAAAGTAAAGTACGAAGTATGATGAATTAATTTAGCATAGCGCGCTCCGTAAGTCATTATAATAACACTGTATTCTGTAAGTAATTAATTTGACCATTGACGTTCTACAATCTGCACACAATGAATCCGCATCGGCGCGCCAAAAATGGAACGCCTACTAAGTTTTGCTTAGTTTGGTAGTCTGTTGATACCAAGCCGTCAACATGTCTAAATGCGGTAATTCGAAAGCAGTGTCCACCTTATACCAAAATGATTTGACGAGGTATTCATTGTTGATTACTCCAAATAATAACATTTTGGTCATTTCTTGTAACTATGGTTAGACCATAACCTATCTAAAGTCAGTTGTAACTATGTGGTGATTTTTTGAATTAAGACATAAGTGTTACATTTTGGCGACGTTGCTGCATGGCGGGAAATCGGAAATACTTGTGTATAGATTTCATTGTCAAGTATAGTAGCAATGTTAGTTTGAAATTGAATATGAAATGTATTATTCCAACTGTTCTATGTAAATAATATTCTACTAAATATTATTAACTTACTCCTCTGTACTCGATAGAAATGATTTGTAATAATTTAACATCCAATTAAAATGAATACGGAATGACTGGACTCAATTTTGAATTATGTAACATAAAAATATTTTTTATTGTGGGTTATGATTAAAAAAAATAAAAATATACATACTCCATGTATATTTTTCTGTATGTATATTTTCACACCCGTCTCTTATGTTACCACTGCCACTTTCGCTTCATAAGGTTTAGTGTAGCTTAATAATAATAATGCACAGGAACGTGGATTACTTAACTTTTTTAAAGGTTAAAATTGTAAATACAAGTAAGGATGTTGAGTTATTAAATAGTAATCACGACCATTTTTAAATAAACACTATTTAAATTGCATAATTATTGACACTTGATAAATTAAATTCATTTCGTTTAATATTAAGCTACATTGAAAATATAAATTATCGAATATTGGCCCTTATTTAACAGTAGCGTGTAATCTAGAATTGAATAAGATTGTAAAAAAATATTATAGATTGGCAGTTTTCGATTTTTCTTTTCAGTAAACCGACCCGTAGAATAAATCGTGTAACTTTATTACTTACGTCTTTTATTGCTGTAAAACAAAAGCTGAGTACCTTCCCTTATTGTTAAAAGCTGAATCAGTGTAATTGCAGCGTTTCAACCACGCTACAATTTGGTTGTACGCTGTGATGTTAAAACGCTGCAATAATAGATAGTACGTTAGTTAAGAGAGAAATTTGTTTTTAATCAATTTACTCCCTTTATCTTCTCCATAGTCATGGCAGGTATTTATCAGATATTTAATCTAAACAAATGTAACTTTTATGTACCTGTTTAAAGTGCAGACAATGGTAACCATGCCGGTATACCGAAGACTCTCGGGTTTGATACAGACACCTTTTAACTAATGAACATTTTTTTTGGATGTGGTCCGTATGTAATATGAAGTTATAAAATGTATATGCTTTATATAATATTAATATTTAATTAGTATTAGGTATTTAGCACCCTTTTTAACAAACACAAGCTATAAGTGCTTGATTGCTTACCTTACTGATCTTTATTATGAACATACATCTAATATCTCAATAAATATTCAGATTCTAGTTCCATTTTTAGCTCATAAAATTTTCAATCAAGTAATATCGAAAAAAAAAAACAATTGAAAGCTTATTTTTATTATTCGAAAATCAAATATTATTGCATGACTACCACATACATTAACTTGGTAAGTTAAGACCCTTTGTATATTTTTAAATTAAACATACAACACTGTGATGGTATTGTACAAAGTAAATTAACATTTTCCAGCTAACATCAAAATATGAGACATATTTACCATACTTAAAATTGTGCAGGCAATAATAAATTGTTTATATACAGGAAACTAAGATTACTAAGAATTAAACTAAAATCAAATCCTATTAAAATTAATATTAAATGTGAAATCACCAAACTCAAAGTCATTCATTAAAATTCAACGGCTTTTGAAGCAAGATCTATTTTTTTCAATAATTGAAGTTGTAACTCTTCAATTACATTGCCAAGTTGCACCAAGAACCCTCGATCTTGTTTTATTGAAGAGTCTGAGTATGGTGTAATTGTATTGGTGTGCCTATGGCTGATATTTTATATTAGATATTTTACATACTTAGCTCAAAAGTTTATGCCAAGCAAATTCTTACAGTTCCGTTCACATCACTCACACAGTTTTGATGTATCAGAACATTGATAAAATGCCAAATTGGAATTAGCACTTAAGACATCACCATCTTGCTCTAAACTTATGTTTTCGTTAATCAAAAATAAATTTTCGCACTGTCGTTATACAATCATAAAAAAATGTATTGAAATTTCGAAATATTTAATTCTAATATATAGCCAAAAAATGCTTGTTTTTTTACCCCATTACCAAAAAATAAATTGTCCAATTGCACCATTCAAATTGAAGTATTATGTCTTAGATAATCTTATATTATATGTACTACCTTCCCGGTGTTTTAATATTATGTCACTTTTTGACAGAAAGTAGTATTTTAAAACTTCTTGTAATTAGCTTATATCGCAAAACATTTTATAAGTCTGTTCTACCAATTCTACCAACATAATTAATTTTTATTTTCTTTTTAGCTCATTTCTCTTTTATGTTGTATTGTGTTCTCATTGAGAAAGATCCCATAGCTATGTATATGGTAAAACTTATTAATAGGCAAAAGTTATTTCAGTATATTAGTTTCTTAATCAAATTAACAAAGTTCACCGTTTCAAAATTAACTTAATTAAATAACATTTTGTGTACATATTTTTGTTTATGGTAATACTAATTTGGAGAAAAGTTTAGAATACCTAAGCGACGATAATAAATGTACATAATAGTTTATGGCATTAAACAGGAAAATATTCTTTTACTATTAAATTACTGTACTACTGATCAATTTTTTCAATTACAATCAAAACTCATAGATTTATATATAAATAATAAATCACTCTAGTTGCACTCTTGTAATTGATGGCTACATCATTCTTTCTTCAATTATGTATACAATGGAATTAGGACACAAACAAGTATGTTAAATGGTGCAATTAGATTGATCGGAAAGTAAATAAGGTGTCTATGAAAAGGACCATGAGTCCTTAACATACATTTTAACCCTTTTCCATATGTTAAGGAAATGTTTCACTCCTATAAAACTTCTGTGACTTCATATACCTCTTCATACATCACTTCAGGGTACTCTACTTCTTCCTCATAGAAGATCATTTCAGCCTCTTGTTCTTGCTCTTCTTTCACGCCATGGAAAAGTTCTTCGCCGGCATATACAGGAATTTCAGACTAGAAAATTAATTTTTTAGTTACATATTAATATATAATATAAATTATACATTGGCCAAGTAACACAACACTAAAGACTCAAGTCAAAGTATTACCTCTTCATAAATTTCTTGTGCATCAGTTTCCTCTGCATATACAGCTTCATCCTCATAGACCAACTCGGTTTTGATCGTCTCAGGCAGATTTTGTGGACTCTCGATTTGAACTGCTGTCTTTTGAATACGGATATCAGCTTGCATTGCCATACCTGCCATATTTTAATGTTAGATTTACAGGAAAACCTATGTTTACTTAGTTCGAATAAGACAAAACATTTCAAAGCGATTGTAAAGCTGTTCATATTATATACATGACCTTACGTATACGTACGCATCTCCTAACATGTTAAGATGAACAATTTTTATCAAACTGAAATACTTTTAAGTGTGAGAAATTGTTTTTTGTATAAATGCTGTTTGTTTTGCTAATAGACAGATGTTTAGGTATAGCCTTTCCAAATGTTTCCTATCCAAGTTAAAAATGTATTTTTCAATTTGAAACAGTACTTTCTTATGTCAATTAAGGCTTTAAATTTTTTAGCTTTATAATATATATACAAAAAACAAAGAAATCTTACGTCTTCGCTCTCTTTCAGCATCCTTCAACTTCCTGCTCTTACTCTTGTATGGGGCAGGCATTTTTAGATGCACCGTGTTCACATGGAGTTTCATGGAATTTGATTGAGTAAAGGTCTTGCCACATGTGGGACAGCCATAGGGTTTCACACCTGTATGTACCTGAAATTAGTTAAAATTATAAATGTGGCTTTTGGTAAGAAAAAATCTACTGTTCAATCTTATTTAACAAACAAAACCAGCACTACCACATTTGAGTATTTAAACTATTAATTAATGAAGTAGTAGCCTAAATAAAAAAAAAATAGTTTTGGTTGTCTGGGTGTTTGGTTGTGAATCATAATTGTTTAATAAAGTTGTGAATATTATACCCTCTTAATTTTTTATCAATAAAATGTTTTTCATTTTTCCTAGACTGATCATTACAATTTTAATATTATTTTGATAGATTATAAATAAATTGATTTTTATAATAATTAATTGAACACTCATATAATTGCTACATATTAACAAATTCTTTCAATCTTAACGAAATTGTCAAAAAAGAATTATTCAAGTTCATAAAGTTAATACATACAAGTTCAAATATAAATAAGTTTTTAAGTATATGTGCTCACCCGATCATGTCTGAGAAGTGCTGCTTTGTTGCTAAAAGCCTTAGGACAATGCGGACACTGGTATGGACGCTCACCTGTGTGTGTGCGAATGTGGATCTGTGGCAATAAATATATTACAACTTAAAAGAACAACAAATTTTATGTAACTAGCTAAACTATTAATAATTTCAATAAATAATTTCTAAAATATTTAGAAAACTGTCTAATAGTTAGGGTCTTGTCTACCTTTCTTTAATAGAAACAAATTTAAATTATACAATTTAAGTATACCTGGAGAAACAGTGGCATTGTGAAAGCTTTCGGACATAGAGAGCACTTGTAGGGTCGCTCGCCTGTGTGCACACGCTGGTGATAACGCAGGGCTGCATTTGTCTGATACACAAGAAATTAAATGTTTTTTAATGCATAACTTTGTTACACTAAGTTTAGTATAAAGTTTTAATATATGTATTTGATTTTACTTTGAACCTTCAAAACGATAATACACTTCATTTTAGAAAATATACTCACAGCATACTGCTTGCCACAGTTTTCACATACATGTCTTTTAACACCGTTGGACTTTTTCTTCCCCAAAGAGTCTGGCGATCGGAATACCCGGGGCTGAGGAGCTGTATGTATGCGTTGATGGGACAAACAGGCTCTTTCCGATGAGAAAACTTTGTCACACTATAAATAAGCAAAATATGTAGTAATTTGTTTTTGATTTGAAACCATGAAATTTTACTATCTCCTATTGTGTACATCCGTAAGAGGATTATCGAGGTGAACTATGACAACAGAAGCGTCACTCGAGACTTCAATCTTCCTGCATTCTTGAGGAGACTATAGAAGCAAAAACTAAATGACCTACTTAATTGAGATAAATCAAATTGCTTTAGAATTTCTCCCGTCATTTTATTTGCTTTTTATAATTTTTTATAGCTTCATGAGGTTATCCCGCCTTTTTTGACATAAATATCCCAAAAGGCAATTTTAATAACGTAGATTACGTAGTCAATATAGAGTATGTGGATATTACGGTAATGATCAATAAATAAAGCAATGTGCAGCTACAATCGTTATAAATAGTTTTAGTTGTGATCCTCTATCGATGTTATCACTTACCGTAGCACATTTGAATTCATAGGTTTCAATTTTCAGCCGATTATGATCGGTTTCCAAATGTAACTTTAATTCATCTTCTGTAGGAAATGTATCACCACACTCACAGATAATATAATGGATGCTAACAAATGAACAATAAAATGTGTTGTTTGGTTTTGAACTCATAGTGGAAGCCACAGATTACCCGGTTACCTACGCTTTATTCTAATACTTTTCTATACTACGCCGCCATCACAGATAAATGAGCTAGTGACAAAAGGCCGCCATGACAGTTATCTGTGGGTGCGTCATCACATCATCGCGTGGCTTGGTACTGGCACTTCCGGTCTATTACCTATTAAACTATATTTGAGTCTGTAAATTTGATCTATTTAAATCGATTATTATTCTAAAATATAAATTACAATTATATTTTTACATTAAATTAAGTAGGAAAATAATTTAAAACAAAATATATTTTCATTTAATAAAAAAATATGTGCTGCTTTAAAACTCAAATAATTTTTTTTTTTATATAATTTTAAAACTGTATATATAATTTGAAGTAACACTTCAATTTTAATATAAAAAAACATTCAAAAATATCTAAAAGACTTTATAATTGGTATCGAATATCTATTTGACAATATCGATTGTTAGGACGCTAAAGAAATGTTGCCATGTATAATATTGCAAAAAGCCATCATCGATTCGATTCCTGGCAATATTTCTTATAATTTTACTATATTGCGAAGTTAGGAAAGTAAAATAAACATTAGACTCAGAAAATATTCTTCTTTTATTAGAATAACAAAAACTAATATATATATTATTTAAAGTTTACATTTCATTTTATTTATATTATCGAGGTTTTATCAATAAGCAGCGATGGATGAGCCTTGGGATCATTTGATTCCTATAAATGATCACAGCTGAGTACATAAATTGGAGGGGGTGACAACAGATAAACAGGAACTTCTGTAAAAAATATATATTTTAGTGTTTGTATACTTAAAGTTAAGAAAAAAAGTAAGTTGTAACTAACCCCCATTGTTGTTATTCGCTTTAAGATTATCCATTGAACTACTGTGCTGTTCACTCGAGTGACTGAAAACAAAAATAAATATTTACCTCAATTCCTCAAATTAACGCTCAGATAGTAATATGAGTTTTATTTTAAATAAAAATATTTTATTAATAAAGATATAGAGTACTAACTTTTTTTCGTTGGTG
Organism: Pontia daplidice; assembly: GCA_963693355.1. Lineage (NCBI taxonomy): Eukaryota > Metazoa > Arthropoda > Insecta > Lepidoptera > Pieridae > Pontia > Pontia daplidice. The sequence continues at coordinate 1,049,875 of CAVNZL010000022.1, forward strand.
TTTATATTATTCATAGACTTTGACAGGTTACAACTCTGTACAGCAAAGTTCTGCAGATCAGCCAATGAACATGCCTGTCTCAATCGGGCAACTAACTTATGTTGTAATAAATTACACTTTGATTCACAACCATCTTCAAGTTTAACAATTGGTACATTTTCCGCTTCGTTATGGCAGCCCTGTGTTTCCCGAAATGTATTTGCATGTGTACCAACATTACGATGTTGACATAAACAACTGCTTGTACTTTCTATTAAAGGGGTGGTTTTTGACATCCCATTATGATCCGATTTTCTTAAATTCGGATCGGAAGAATATTTTGTGTTATATTTTCTGTTCATCATTGATAGCTGATATTGGCCTTTCCTGAGAGGCGATGGGGATACTTGGGGTGATCTATTAGGGGAATTATAAGCAGATAAAGTTTTATTTTTGTTTTTCGGTTCTTTTATTTCATATTCTACGGCTATGGCTTCAAATACCTGAAATTTTAGAAAAAATAAGATTATGTTGATAATTTCGTACCAGGTGTATTATTAAAAAAAAATTTACTTGTTCTGCGACTAAGTTCTTAGCGTAAGGCGATTCTTTGGCTGGCAATGGCTCTCTACAAAGCGCACACTTTTCTAGACGGCACCAACAACCTGCAATCATAAAAAAATATAAAACTTAACAAATATAGGCAATTATGAGAGAAGTATCATGCAGCAATATATGGTTAAACATTCATTTTAAAACTGATCCAACTATCTGATGTAGGTTCACCCTCCTTGCAATTATCCTCCATTTCAATTTTACATTTCCCTAATATGCTCTGCCCCTGTAGTGTAGTGTAGTGCACACTGCACAACATATATTAAAACAAACCTTCGCAATATAAGTGCGACCGAGCGCAGTTTAGTGCGCTAGAAGCAGTCGCAGCGCAAACGCAACACGATAACGCTTTGACAACTCCAGAGAGTGCTCGACGAGACTTCTCGCCTCTAGAGCCTCCACCGACACTCCATAGTAACTACAATTAACAATCATAATTAATACACGTTTCAGACACAATTAGACTCAGTGAGCGCATACGGGCGCTTAGCACAAATGATTAACATATCATCACATTCATGTTATAAATACCTACCTATATATATATATAACAACAAGCATATTTGTTGGCTACGGTCTTGTCAAGGGTTTGCCGGTACGGTCAACATTTTATGTTAACCATACCGGTAAATGAACCCGAGAGCCTAAACACTCTGGTATGGTTGCTATTGTTTTAACTGGGTCCTCGAAAGTACACATATATTGTCCAATTAGTTTATAACCTAAACCTCACACATAAATATTGTTTTTTTTTATATTATATTGGTTTCATAATCTAAACGCTCTTATAGAACTAAATGTAGACTATAAACAAGAGAAATTAAATACAAAATTGGTAATTCAATATATATATTACCTCTGGATCATCTTTTGGATCCACTCCACAATTCCAAACTAGTAAAGAAACTCCATGACTATCGCCGTTGCCTCTTATTAGGCCTGCAACTTGACCGACCTACACAAAAATGAACGATGAATTATTGGCACGTTCCAAAAACATTTTTTTAAATATTGTTAGACTATTTTCATTTTTATTTTACTTACTGGCAAGCCCAATAAATCTTTCCCATCGGCTTGTAGTAGGCAATCTCCTGCTTTCAACCCAGCTCCGTCAGCCCTTGATCCTGAAGTTACATCGCGGACCTGTGACATTCCCAGAAATGGACTCGTGTAAGTGTTCGTCCAATGGGGTTCGCAAGCAATTTACATTCAACAACGATGAAATATACATAAATATAATCAAATAAATTAAATACTTTTTAATTATATTTAAAAATCTTGCATTGTTTTTACTAATAATTTATTTTTTCTTGATGTTCGTCTTCCTAAAAAATATACAATCAACGTACACTGATTGAAATTATTCTCATTATACGAGATACCTTAAGAGGAAGCTTTACTAGCCCATATATAGAAAAGTCAGATGGCGTACCGCTAAGTTCCACCGTATAAGTACCATCTCAGAGGATAGACTTTCTAAAACATTATAATTAGGAAAAAACTAAACCATAATAAGAAGTGGTAGTGTAGATAGAGAATTTAAATAATATCATTAGTATTACCCATGGATATGGATCCCACAAAGTTCTTGTCAGCCGAAAACCAAGACCCTCGCCTTCATCTTCGGGAAGATTTAACTGCAAATAAAAGAAGTAAATATAGACTTAACTGTTAAGTGGTAGCCAAGGAATAGATATAGTCATCTTATTATGTTAGAAAGACAACGCTGATCTCCATAGTGCCGTTAGGGAGAACCCTTTCCACTTGAAAATTTTGTTTGTCAAGTTTTTGTCTCTTTACTAAATTTAAATTGCAAAAAGTAATTTCTGATTACTCAATATCCGTAGGACCGCGAAGTACAAAAACTCAATATTGGAATCGAGATTGCAATCGATTTTAGCTATTTATTGATGTTTTCGTCATCTTATAAATTTTTTTTTCGTTCACAGTATCTTGATATTTTAAAATATCTGTGCTAATATGCTATACTTATTACAAAGCTGAAGACTTTGTGTGTTTCGATTGAACAATAATTGTTGAGTCCGTTAAAAAGTACCTACGCAAAAATGTATGCGGCGTGTATTTCTGTTTATAAGTTTAAGTTTAAGACCGCGCGTTTAAGATGTTCCCGGGTTTCCCTGAAGCAATCTATAAATCATTTATTCGTTTGCGAATATGGGTACAAGAAAAAAAGATCTTAACAAAGGTATAACAAAGTGCATAAACCATATTCTACCACAAGGCATCCAAACTACGAGTTTATTATTTTAATTTTAATTATTAGTTTATTCAGTTATAAACTTATTTACTCATGAAACCTTTTTTAGAACCTCACGTTATTTAAATAAACTAAATTCTCTTTTCACGTATTCGGAATTGATGTGATTTAAAACTGGGTTCACTAGAGGTGTAGTTTATATATTTAATTAACATATGAGTATAGTCCCTCTTGAAGCTGCTTGAAGGTGAAAATTTCGAAAATTCGATACAATTTTTTACTCGAGAAAATTAAAAAAACTTACCACAATGAGACGTATTCCAGAAGTAGTCTGTTGTTCACAGCAGTGTCTTTCCATTTTTCTAAATTATATACAATTTTTTAACATATAAACACTTTAAATTGTAGAAGATTTAAAATATTCTTGTAAGACATAAAATATAACTCAACAACAACAACTATCTTATAAGTATTATTATTGTATTGCAACATTTAAAAGAAAATATTTAATTCATAACGAACTTTTTACATTATCAACTATGACAATATATTAAACTCCTATTACATCTTAATTTTCGCAGCAGAAAGATAAATATTTTCATATTCCATTTAAATGGCAACCTTTAATATTTACCTCCATCAAAAAATAACCTAACCAGTGTACACAGAATAAACAATGTATTTATTTAAAGACATCGATCACACTGAGCTTTCGATACTTTAACATATTGGCTGCGTAGGCACGTATTATTCAATATCGATAATATGGTATCTGTAAGTAAATTAAAAACTAATATGTTTAAAAATATATGTAAATTAAATTTACCATGAAATCACTATATGAAATTATAAAAAAATCGACTCATCTAAGATCTATTTTAAGAAAAATATTGGATTCCATGTTTCTAACCATATTTATTCCATGTTTATTTAAAGAAAGGACTGCAAACCAGTACAGTAAAGCTCGCTAACAACAAAACCGTACACCCTTTAAAAGACAAACACAGTTTGTGTTATACTAGAAGACTTAAATACCTTTATGTACCATAACTTATCGATGTAGATGAATTCCTCTTGTACTAATGAAGGCATCGATACATAGCCGTCACTAGAAAACAAGTTAGCCTCAATCCAATGTCGCGGCCTTAGGCTTTCAATATTACGACATAAGCATTTCGGATGATATTTAACTGTCTCCTTGTCCTTGCTAATACTCATTCGAACTTATATTGAAAGACATATATTTCCCAATAAAGAAAAATCTAGGCGCATTTTATACAAATGACGAGATAATAGTCCGTTCGTTATAATTCGTGAGAATTATAAGGTCGTGAGACTGAATTGACCCAACGAGACAGATATAATAGATTTTTCTTAATAATGGTATTAAATGTTTATAACTATATATATATATATAACTGTATTGCATTGGAACGCCAGACCCAACAGTTATTTCCATTATAAGAAAACGTGGTGGAAAAAACATTTTCGTAAACCATTTTAAGAGCTTTTTTGCTGTGTAACCAACCTACTTACTCGAGATTAGCATTATTAAAAATTGAGATATCTATATTTACAAGGCAGAAATTGATAAATTTCTATAATATTTAACAATTAAGGCAAATGGCTGTTAGGGAATGAATGGCAAATTCAAAAAATCCTTGTGTATACTAGTCTCAAAAAGAAAGCTATTAATAAATAATAATACTAATTAGGTGCATTAATTATATATTTTATTTTCAGCTGAATAAAAATTTTCTTCACACTAATTTTTTTACCTTCACCAGGAAACCTTACTAGGCTTTGTGACATCTATGATTTTAATATTAAGTATGACCCGTTTGGCTTAGGGAAATTCAATTGCTTCCCCATTCATTTAAAACATAACTTTGTAAGGTATTATTAATTCTTGTAGATGTGTATACGCTTAACATATGCTAGTGAGGCCTGGGGTATGGGCGGTATTTTACATCAGGTGAGCCTCCTGCTCGTTTGCCCCCTGTTTTATAAAAAAAAAAAAGATGAGCCGTCTGCCCCCTATTTTTTTTATATGACATACACCTAACTACAACTAGAATTAGTGCCGCTGCGGATGTCGTTGTGATCGTTGATAATTAAGAAGTACTTTATAAAACCTCTTTGGACTAAAGAAATCCCTTTACCATTCTATAGCGGGGAAGATTAAAACACAGATATTTTCTCTATACTTTATTATGAAAACGGGAGCGTATTGCGATTTTTCCTTCTGTACGGCGTTGGCAGCTTCAGATGCACCGTATTGACGTGCATCTTCATCGAGTTCGATTGGGAAAATGCTTTGCCACAGTACGAGCACGTGTAAGGTTTCACTCCACTGTGGACCTGTCATAAATGTTCAGTAATATTTGACATTGACAATTCGAGAAAAGCAAGGGCTTTACACAACTAAACTTTTATATGTCTTTGTTAGTGGATGTACTAATATAATTTATTTGCCACAAATATACGTTTTCAACGCCATGTAATATATAAAATTAGTGTCACGGGGTTAACTTATATCTGAATCTCTTTACACAAACACTAGAGAAGTCTGAGAACGGCCAACTCTTTTCAACCCCATTAATTTACAAAATTTTCTTGTTACTGGTTATGATACAAGCCACAATTTTTATTTTTTATTTTTTTTAATAAAACATACAAAAATACATACAATCCTACATTTTCACCCTTCTACGATCAACCCTTATGTTTTATTTATTAATTGAAAATTGAAATCACATGTATGGGAAACCAACGTTTGCCAGGTCAGCTAGTAACAATATAATATTCAAATCCGAAACTGAAACATATAATTAAATAATACCCACTCGAAAATGTCTATTGAGCGCAGCTTTGTGTTTAAACGCTTTCGGGCACTGCGTACACGGGTACGGACACTCGCCCGTGTGCGTACGTAGATGAATCTGTAAAATTATGCAAATCCTTCCTTATCTATAATCCCAAATCTACTTGACTTCCTTGAGATAAGGCTAATTAATTTATTGATATAAACTCAATAATTAATTTAATTACCTGCAACCGCTGATAGACGCTAAATTTCTTCGGGCACTCGCTGCAGTGAAATGGTTTCTCACCGGAATGTATACGCTGGTGTGCCACTAGCGATGTGTTATTCTAGAAAAAAATCTATGATATATCTTTGACTATGACTATTACAATAACAGCCAATTTTTATTCTGGTCATTATAATATACCTTCTTACATATCTTCATCTCTGTCTGTTAAAACGTATTTACAATGTATTGAAGAGAGACAAATATAGTTGTGAGGGTTTCGTATTTGGGTGCTTTAAGCAAGAATTAAGAACAAAAGAACATTACATGTAGTTGGTACTATTTTATATTATTGTATAATTTAATAGAGACATATTTATTTATTTACTTAATACTTTATCACACATTAACATAGTTTTGAGAATACAATATTAAGAAATATACATAATGTGCAAAGGGCGGCCTTATCGCTACTAAGCGAACTCTTCCAGACAACCCAACAGTGAAGGAGATATTAAAAACGGTTGTAAAGGGAATACGTGCACAAATGGCAAAAGAAGACATATTACAATTAAATTATTATTAAAATGTCATCAGCGCCATCTATGGCCGTTTTTTGAAATATTTATCTAAATTTGTAAAACTTTATTTTCATATCAATTAACTTCAACTCAATACTATTTTAGTGTAGGCCTAAATATTGAAATAACTTTCTCTAACCTTCGTTTTAGCTAATCATTGAGAAGTACACTCACAGTACACGATTTGCCGCATATCTCGCAAACACAAGACCTGGCGGCGCAGAGGCGTCGTTCGCGCGTAACACGCTTCGGCGTCTGCTTCATTTTGATACCAAGATGGACGCGCTCCACGTGAATTGAGAACGAACGCTCGTTCGCGAACTTTTTATTACACTGAAAAATAAACTATACCTAAAAACCTTTCGAAAACGATAAACTCCCTTAACCTTTCGATAATCATTAACGAGATATATTAAAATTATTTGTTTCGTCTTTTAACTTTCAAATAAACTATTATATAAATATTATTTTGATCGCAATCAAATAGTAGACGACAGAGGCAGTACACATTTCAGACATGCTTTTTTTAGCCCCATGGTAGATCTGCTTATGTCTTTTTATAAGATTTTACAAAACCCAAATTACAGCCGACATATTGTATGCTCCTTAAAACGTTAAAACCCAAATAATAAAATGACGTTTTATTGCAATTATCACAACTATCAACTACTTATAATATTTTTTTTCCGATATATGTATATGTAGGAGCACCATAAGAGGGTCTCCATCGCGATACTGGAAATTACAGGAGCATACTCGAATTATAAGAGAAAGTAAAAATAATCAAAACGATCAAGCAGGATTAAAAGTCAGTACACCTCGCGTTGTAACTGTCTACCGACATGGCAACACTATTCTAGGGTTACCCGCTCATAATTTTTAATTGCAACCAATAAATAATCATCGCGTCGATACATAAAATCCTAAAGCCTTCTCCTAAATAACACCCCTAATACAAATTTTAAATATACGAGATTTATTTAAAATAAATCTAATGCACAATTAAATTTATTTAAATTCAAATTAACAGCCAAATTGGATTTTTAGTTAATTTTTAATACTTTCTTGTATACCTAACTTTATTGTAACCTGGATTCTAAGTCCTTTAGCCGAATACATCAATAAGGCAACTTCATCCAAGAAAAAAAAGGGATCAAACAAAATCTACAAACAATAAGTGGGAAGGAAAACAATAAATAATAAAATTAAATCTTTTCACTGTGTTTTTGAAAATAAAGGGGTTTAAAAATGGGGGGGGGGGGGGGAAAGCCAATGTTCGAACTTGAACTCCTCCGAAACGGCTTGACCGATTCTCATGAAACTTTGTGAGCGTATTGAGTAGGTCTAAGAATCGGCCAACATCTATTTTTTAATCCTCCTAAATGTTAAGGGTAGTCCACCCCTAAATTTTATTTTTTTGACAAAATTTTTAGTTCCTATTTTTTTATGATACATCATACAAAAATACATACAATCCTAAATTTTCACCCTTCTACGATCATTTTTTATGTATTAATTGAAAATTGAAATCACATGTATGGCAAGACAACGTTTGCCGGATCAGCTAGTATCAATATATTCCTTGTATACCTCAAGACATGTGTTGCCCTCCTCGGGATGATCCTTCATATGTTTGTCGAGCAGTTCCTCACTTTCAAAAATTTCCCCGCACTTCACACACGAGCTGAAATTATAAAATATCACTTACAATTACTTTGCGTCTTAAATTCAAAATAATTTTACAGTATTTACATGGACTATCAGCGCGGTCTAGGAATTGCATCTTCGACCCCTCGACCAACTACGGAAGGAGTTGATTCTTTACGAAGGAGATATATTCATAAAATTTAAACCTTGGAATCCGTCCTTTTTTTTTAATGTATATTTTCTATATTTTTTTAGAAATAAAAATGATTTCAAAAAGTACAAATAATCTATTCGCAACGATTCGATCTGGGTTCATTAAAATACCTGTAAAAAAATTCACAACATTTTTTGAGATAAATAATAAAAATAAAAATAAAAAAATAATAAAAAAAAATAAAAAATAAAAAACCTTTTATTTCATGCAAAATTACAATTACAATGAAGATTTATAATGGTTTATTAAATATATGGTTAACTAAATTAATATATATATATGTTTAATGTCACTTATGATTACAAATTAGCATTTAATATGTCGAATGTCGAAAAATGTTTATCTCAATGACATTTGTATCACTTTTTTATGCATGAACCCTCACTGGAGGGTGAAGGCCTCCCCTCCCAAGTGTCTCCATCCATCTCTATTATTCGAAGCTTTGACCATTCCTTCCCTCCACTCCCTAATATCGTCTTCCCATCTTCAAGTGGTCTACCTTGCTTCCTCTTACCTAGGGGGCCTCGCCACATTGTGATCTGTTGAGTCCAGCCTATCTTCAGTCTTCCCACATGTCCTCCCATTTCCATTTTAGTTTCAATGCATGTTTTAGGACATCTATTACTTTTGTCTTCTCTCTAATTTTTGTATGGCGGATCCTCTGAATTTTTTTAATGTTCAACATGCTTCTTTCCATTCCTCGTTGGCACGTTCGTAGTATATTTTTCACTCGGTTTGTATAGGTCCAGGTTTGACACGCGTATGTTAAAGATGGGAGCAAGCAAGAGTCCATAACTTTCTTTTTTAATTTTAATTTCAAATTTACTCTTATTGAGATAGACTCATACAAAGATCTCTCTTGATAATAGTAGATTTTCTCTTCTTAAAATTAATTATTACAAACTCTTCAGCTTTATAACATTGGTTACCGCATACATTTGTACGCGGAATAAGGCCAAAACAAATTACCTCAAATTGGCACAATCTCCATTCGCAGCCTCTATGTGCCGTTTCACAGCCTCTTTGCTTGAAAACTCCACGCCGCACGTCTGGCATGATTCATTATTAATCACCTGAAATAAATATTTATTTTTGTATGCCATTACAGAGACCGGCCCCAATGCGACTATATCTAAGTTAGTTCTACTTAATCTAAATTATGATGTGATAATACTTTCAATTACATTATTTTGTGAATCTTATCCTTAACATTAACAAGCTAAAGTTCAATCATTGTAAGACTTCCACATACCTTTATAAAGCGCGACTAATTAATTCAACAATGTACTATTATCTAAGCTTATAAAATATATTATGGTTTTTGCAAATTCGCAAGCAGCTTCGTGCGTGCCTTAGGTATTGAAAAAGCGGAGGTCTTTTCCAAATAAATATATCTTAATTTCACTTAACTTCTTTATTATTCTTCTATTCTTTGTCCGTAATATATGTAGGCTTTAAAAAAAAAGATCTGATTTCTAACCTAACCCTAGAAGATCCTACTACCATAGAAATATTTGTTCTGCTTCCATGTTACACTGTAAAGCGATATTAAAAAATCAAATTTCTAAATTGAACCTAAATTATTGAATTTATATCCTCACCTCATCGGAATCGGCGTGAGCCTTCCTCTTATGCAAATTGAGGCCGTACTCTCCTAAGAAGGATTCGCCACAGATATCGCAAGAATTATTTGTTGGATGTTGTAAGCGGGAATGTGTCAGGTAGCTGGTTGATTTTCTAAAAATCATTATTTAAATAAAATACGATTAAGAATAACATTTAATATCAATAATTGTAATTTAACGCCCACTTTAGTTATGATAATTTCTAATAACCTTACTGTCTAGCCGTGACAGCGGTTGCTGAAAAGCATCCAAAAGACTTCATAAAGAGCATCTATATTAAATCATATTTTATGCGATACTCGCGTTAATTAAAGTCAATATAATTAATATTTTTGTATAATAAATATAACTTAAGTTTAACTAAGTCAAGAAAATAGTAAAACACTTTTCATATAAATCTACATTTCAAGTGAGTTTATATTCTACATTACTTTTTTTGTAGTCTATGGAACTCTTTTGGGTAAATGACTCATTATGTTTTAAAAATACAATATATAATTTGTCAAAAAGATCCTAAAATATAGATACCCCTACGTTGTAAACTATTTTGTGACATAGCAACTTGCAACATTTTTAATCCGAGTCTTATAATATATAATTATTATATACCAAACATTCCACTTACGAAAAGGACTGTCCACAAATTTTGCAATCGAAAGTCCGTCCATTATGCCACTGACAGTGTTCCCTTGCGCGATTTCTAACATCAAACAAAATGGATATTAATTAAACTAATTTTAAATACTAGCCAAATAATGGTCACCATGTTGAACTGCCTAACTGAGGGTTTGCTAGTCAACATTTATGTGATGATAATATAAATTATAATATATATATATATATATATATTTGGAAAACAAACAGACATATCACTATATATAGAGAAGAGAAATAAAATATACATAAGAAAAGAAAACTTTTTATACTTTGACACACGTGCCGCGTGGAGATTTGCCTCGCAGCACCATGGTCGCGACTATATACATACATACATACATATATATATATATACATACATATATATATATACATATAATATCTATATATATATCTATATCTATATCTATATAAGTATACACAAGCCTACCTAGCCTACCATATGTAGAAATACATATGCCAATGTATAAGAATCTCCAAGGAATAGTAACTATTTTTATATGTTACGTCTTTTGAATTATCCATATGCTGCGCAATGATTTTATATTTTACAAATGTATCTCAGTAAGTCTATGTATTGTAGTATTCTAGATCACAAAATTGTCTATAAATATACTATTAAAATACAACATGCATAATCAATCAATATATTTCATATATTCAAGATTTACCTGATTAATTATGCACATTTATACAAATTAAATAAAAGTACAATCATTTTATATACTTAATATATTACCAGTTGTAATTTATTGATAAAGGGGTGTGTGAGAAAATTTGCAAACATATACTCACGTAGATCTAGACACATAGTTACACAGCTTGCATATATATTTCCTCTCGTGTGCTGTGACCATGTGACTGCGCAATGACTTAGCTTCACCCCACACACACAAACACACATCACATACATGCTCGCCCCTGCTCTAAAATGTTATTTACATAATAGAAGCTGATATCTACATATTTTAAAAATTCAACAAACAAGAAATATACCTAATGATAATCAGTTTGAATTGGATAAGCAGTGTTGAATTTATTCAATGCATTTTAAGAATGTTTATTAAATATTAAGAGTGTTATTTAAAAGATTAAAAAATAATTTAATAAGTATTTGTTTCTTTGTTAAGATTATTTAATATTTATATTTATTGTGTATTTTTAAATCGTTCTATTTAATTAAAATTATTATTTGCCGATACATTATAAGACAATCTGCCTGCCAATGTATAAATGACTAACAATTCTCATGAATTGTTCAGAAAAAGAATTGTTCACAGATTTGTTTAATGGTTATAACTGTAAAGTCATTGTAATGTATATATAAAAAATACTTACAGTATCATGTCTGACCATATGATTCTTATAAGTGGCCTCAGTTATAAAGCCCTTATAACACTTATCACATTGGTACAGAGAATTGACATAATTCACAGACACTTTTCTTGCTTCTATCTCTGCTATTTGCTCTTCTTTTGTCAGAATGACCATTTCAACATTATAATCATCACAGTCATTTTTTTCTTCAAAGTCATCATTAAAATCGTCATCTTCTAATTTTAAAAATGGAAGTTCTTTCACTTTTGATGACTTCCTCTTCTTCTTTCTTTTAGGCTCAAATTCTTCTTTTATCTCTACCTCTTCTTTTATAACTGGTTCAGAATATTCTATTTTTATTACATTGTCCGTAAAGATAGTTGTGTACTGATTAACTGTGGTGGATGAAAGCTTTTTGAGTTCAGTTATTTGTAGCTGAAAAATTAAAAAATAAATTCAATTAAAATAATTTCCAGATAAATTGTTCAGTAGAGCTTTTTTCCATTATTGTAGTAATTTGAAAGCTTGGAATGAGTTTTGCAATAAAGATAACAAGAGAAGGTTGAACATGAGGTCAGAACAAAAAGAACATGAATGAATTTAATTAAAATTCTAATATGGCCATAGCTAATTGTTTCCTTAATCAGCTAAATATTGACATAATATATTACAATATTCCCCTATTAAAATGTAGGCATATATAAAAACTTAAACTGTTATTAGATTAGTGAGTAAAGAGTGAAAGTGCTAAAAGTGTGTGAATATAAGAAAACAACCTTCCCATCTTTTAAGTCATTGCAGAAATACTTCAGTAACTCCTGTGATTGTAAACACATCTCTTTGAATGATAATAATTTTCGTAAAAGTGCTGAGCAGTACATACATATATATGTTGGGAGGCTATCATCTAAGATCTGCAACAAGTATTATATATATTTATAAATTAGTATCCTTAAGAGTTTTTGATCCAAAATCCTATGCTATGTATGCATTGTCTTTTTTCTTAATGGTGATCTTCATACAATCTGTAATCTTCACAAAATATGAATGAATTTTGTTCTAGTGTAATTAAATTATCTCTCTCTTTCTCTGTTTACATTGGAGTAAGTGATACTATAGTAATTTATTGACATAATTACTTACATGATTTCCAGTAACAAATTCATAAGCTTCTACTAGTTTGTACTTAGATAATGAGCACAATTTGACATCTTCAGAAGCTAAGCACATCCGGCACACTAATAACCCACTCATTTTGCAAGAAAATTTATATTTTTTAATCAAGAATTAATGTTGAAAACAAAATAAAAAACACAGAGCAGCCATTATGCAGAGAAATTTCTCTTGATTATAGAGGTTCCACACCCAATAGCGAATGTTGCTCAGATTCGAAGCAAAGATTTATTTTGTAGAAAAGAGCAGCATCACGGCCTTATTAAAATTAATAAAAAAATAATAATGATCTAATGAGTAATGATTTCTCTAGGCGATCAATTCATAAAAGGATCTGTTTATAGTTATTCTACAATCCACTAACTTAAACTTTAAAATTTCTATCAAAATCAGACAGTCAACAAATCACAGACTAGGAAGACTGTATCAAAGGTGATTGTAGACTATGTGTGAGGTTTTGGAGAAATCGGTCTGTGAACAAAACTCTCCGTTATCTGCTATTTCAGATTGATTTTTTATATTTCTTTTAATCAAAACTATATATAAAATAACTAGATATCAAAAAAAAAAATATATAATAAAAGTGATCTATAAATTTGGTCTACTCTTATTTACAAAATCTAATTTTAATTGGTAGTCGAAGAAGAGTACTACGAAAGTAAAAAAGGAAGAGTACAATCCAATATTGGCCCGCTCTCTTAAGTGGAACGCTTCCCTTTTCTCATCTGTCAAATTACATGCCAATAGTCAAATTGCTTAATTTTGAACTATTATTTCGATTAAAAAAACGAAGCACAAACTTTTAACTCGGTAAAAACAAACGGCGGACGACCTGAAATATTTTGAAAACATGATAATTTTTAAGTTTCGATACGTATTCAACATTTCTTTAACATCATTGTGAAGCAACGCAGTGGAATGCTTTTATTAACTCTAATAGCTTTGAGTCTTGCTCTCGCTTACTTTTAAGCGTTCCCGTTCTCCTTTTAAATGAACTTCTACTACTTCTTATCATGGATACTATAGATTCCAAGGAAATAAAGCCAGAAATGGAGAATAATGTGATGATTTGCCGGTGTTGCTTATCTACAGACCGGCGTATGGAAAAAATTGATTCTTTTTGCTACCTTCTTTTGGATTTAGCTGGTATTATTGTAAGTCTCAATTGAATATACAGTTTTTTTATGATTCTCTATTGTTATTTTTTTGTTAGAACACACGGATCAAAGAAAACAAATTTGTATTATAATATATTAGGTTTACCTTGCCACTAATCAAGCTACTGCTTCCAATTTTATTACCATACTTCTATCCTTGGCTTTGTTTGTTTAGTCTTTATCATTGGATACTAGGATTGTCAAGATTGAAATTTAACAGGAGCAGTGTCCACAAAGTTTAATATACATTATTATAGAGTTTTTATTAAGGCCCCCTTTAAGGGATTTTCAAAAAAAAAAAAAAAAGGGGGAAAAAAAAAACCCCCCCCCCCCCCCAAAAAAAAAGCCCCCCCCAAAAAAAAAAACCCCCCCCCCCCCCCCCCCCCCCCCCGGGGGGGGGAAAAAAACCCCCCCCCCCCCCCCCCCCCCCCCCCCCCCCCCCCCCCCCCCCCCCCCCCCCCCCCCCCCCCCCGGGGGGGGGGGGCGGCCCCCGGCCCCCCCCCCCCCCCCCCCCCCCCCCCCCCCCCCCCCCCCCCCCCCCCCCCCCCCCCCCCCCCCCCCCCCCCCCCCCCCCCCCCCCCCCCCCCCCCCCAAAAAAAAAAAATTTTCTTCCCCCCCCCCCCCCCCCCCCCCCCCCCCCCCCCCCCCCCCCCCCCCCCCCCCCCCCCCCCCCCCCCCCCCCCCCCGGGGGGGTCCCCCCCCCCCCCCCCCCCCCCCCCCCCCCCCCCCCCCCCCCCCCCCCCCCCCCCCCCCCCCCCCCCCCCCCCCCCCCCCCCCCCCCCCCCCCCCCCCCCCCCCCCCCCCCCCCCCCCCCCCCCCCCCCCCCCCCCCACACCAAAACCCCCCCCCCCCCCCCCCCCCCCCCCCCCCCCCCCCCCCCCCCCCCCCCCCCCCCCCCCCCCCCCCCCCCCCCCCCCCCCCCCCCCCCCCCCCCCCCCCCCCCCCCCCCCCCCCCCCCCCCCCCCCCCCCCCCCCCCCCCCCCCCCCCCCCCCCCCCCCCCCCCCCCCCCCCCCCCCCCCCCCCCCCCCCCCCCCCCCCCCCCCCCCCCCCCCCCCCCCCCCCCCCCCCCCCCCCCCCCCCCCCCCCCCCCCCCCCCCCCCCCCCCCCCCCCCCCCCCCCCCCCCCCCCCCCCCCCCCCCCCCCCCCCCCCCCCCCCCCCCCCCCCCCCCCCCCCCCCCCCCCCCCCCCCCCCCCCCCCCCCCCCCCCCCCCCCCCCCCCCCCCCCCCCCCCCCCCCCCCCCCCCCCCCCCCCCCCCCCCCCCCCCCCCCCCCCCGGCCCCCCCCCCCCCCCCCCCCCCCCCCCCCCCCCCCCCCCCCCCCCCCCCCCCCCCCCCCCCCCCCCCCCCCCCCCCCCCCCCCCCCCCCCCCCCCCCCCCCCCCCCCCCCCCCCCCCCCCCCCCCCCCCCCCCCCCCCCCCCCCCCCCCCCCCCCCCCCCCCCCCCCCCCCCCCCCCCCCCCCCCCCCCCCCCCCCCCCCCCCCCCCCCCCCCCCCCCCCCCCCCCCCCCCCCCCCCCCCCCCCCCCCCCCCCCCCCCCCCCCCCCCCCCCCCCCCCCCCCCCCCCCCCCCCCCCCCCCCCCCCCCCCCCCCCCCCCCCCCCCCCCCCCCCCCCCCCCCCCCCCCCCCCCCCCCCCCCCCCCCCCCCCCCCCCCCCCCCCCCCCCCCCCCCCCCCCCCCCCCCCCCCCCCCCCCCCCCCCCCCCCCCCCCCCCCCCCCCCCCCCCCCCCCCCCCCCCCCCCCCCCCCCCCCCCCCCCCCCCCCCCCCCCCCCCCCCCCCCCCCCCCCCCCCCCCCCCCCCCCCCCCCCCCCCCCCCCCCCCCCCCCCCCCCCCCCCCCCCCCCCCCCCCCCCCCCCCCCCCCCCCCCCCCCCCCCCCCCCCCCCCCCCCCCCCCCCCCCCCCCCCCCCCCCCCCCCCCCCCCCCCCCCCCCCCCCCCCCCCCCCCCCCCCCCCCCCCCCCCCCCCCCCCCCCCCCCCCCCCCCCCCCCCCCCCCCCCCCCCCCCCCCCCCCCCCCCCCCCCCCCCCCCCCCCCCCCCCCCCCCCCCCCCCCCCCCCCCCCCCCCCCCCCCCCCCCCCCCCCCCCCCCCCCCCCCCCCCCCCCCCCCCCCCCCCCCCCCCCCCCCCCCCCCCCCCCCCCCCCCCCCCCCCCCCCCCCCCCCCCCCCCCCCCCCCCCCCCCCCCCCCCCCCCCCCCCCCCCCCCCCCCCCCCCCCCCCCCCCCCCCCCCCCCCCCCCCCCCCCCCCCCCCCCCCCCCCCCCCCCCCCCCCCCCCCCCCCCCCCCCCCCCCCCCCCCCCCCCCCCCCCCCCCCCCCCCCCCCCCCCCCCCCCCCCCCCCCCCCCCCCCCCCCCCCCCCCCCCCCCCCCCCCCCCCCCCCCCCCCCCCCCCCCCCCCCCCCCCCCCCCCCCCCCCCCCCCCCCCCCCCCCCCCCCCCCCCCCCCCCCCCCCCCCCCCCCCCCCCCCCCCCCCCCCCCCCCCCCCCCCCCCCCCCCCCCCCCCCCCCCCCCCCCCCCCCCCCCCCCCCCCCCCCCCCCCCCCCCCCCCCCCCCCCCCCCCCCCCCCCCCCCCCCCCCCCCCCCCCCCCCCCCCCCCCCCCCCCGGCCCCGCCGCCGCCCCCCCCCCCCCCCCCCCCCCCCCCCCCCCCCCCCCCCCCCCCCCCCCCCCCCCCCCCCCCCCCCCCCCCCCCCCCCCCCCCCCCCCCCCCCCCCCCCCCCCCCCCCCCCCCCCCCCCCCCCCCCCCCCCCCCCCCCCCCCCCCCCCCCCCCCCCCCCCCCCCCCCCCCCCCCCCCCCCCCCCCCCCCCCCCCCCCCCCCCCCCCCCCCCCCCCCCCCCCCCCCCCCCCCCCCCCCCCCCCCCCCCCCCCCCCCCCCCCCCCCCCCCCCCCCCCCCCCCCCCCCCCCCCCCCCCCCCCCCCCCCCCCCCCCCCCCCCCCCCCCCCCCCCCCCCCCCCCCCCCCCCCCCCCCCCCCCCCCCCCCCCCCCCCCCCCCCCCCCCCCCCCCCCCCCCCCCCCCCCCCCCCCCCCCCCCCCCCCCCCCCCCCCCCCCCCCCCCCCCCCCCCCCCCCCCCCCCCCCCCCCCCCCCCCCCCCCCCCCCCCCCCCCCCCCCCCCCCCCCCCCCCCCCCCCCCCCCCCCCCCCCCCCCCCCCCCCCCCCCCCCCCCCCCCCCCCCCCCCCCCCCCCCCCCCCCCCCCCCCCCCCCCCCCCCCCCCCCCCCCCCCCCCCCCCCCCCCCCCCCCCCCCCCCCCCCCCCCCCCCCCCCCCCCCCCCCCCCCCCCCCCCCCCCCCCCCCCCCCCCCCCCCCCCCCCCCCCCCCCCCCCCCCCCCCCCCCCCCCCCCCCCCCCCCCCCCCCCCCCCCCCCCCCCCCCCCCCCCCCCCCCCCCCCCCCCCCCCCCCCCCCCCCCCCCCCCCCCCCCCCCCCCCCCCCCCCCCCCCCCCCCCCCCCCCCCCCCCCCCCCCCCCCCCCCCCCCCCCCCCCCCCCCCCCCCCCCCCCCCCCCCCCCCCCCCCCCCCCCCCCCCCCCCCCCCCCCCCCCCCCCCCCCCCCCCCCCCCCCCTCCCCCCCCTCCCCGGGCGCTGCTCCTGCCCCCGCCGCCCCCCCCCCCGCCCCCCCCCCCCCCCCCCCCCCCCCCCCCCCCCCCCCCCCCCCCCCCCCCCCCCCCCCCCCCCCCCCCCCCCCCCCTCCTCTTCGTGTTGTTTTGGGGGGGGTGGGGCGCGCCCGCCCCCCCCCCCCCCCCCCCCCCCCCCCCCCCCCCCCCCCCCCCCCCCCCCCCCCCCCCCCCCCCCCCCCCCCCCCCCCCCCCCCCCCCCCCCCCCCCCCCCCCCCCCCCCCCCCCCCCCCCCCCCCCCCCCCCCCCCCCCCCCCCCCCCCCCCCCCCCCCCCCCCCCCCCCCCCCCCCCCCCCCCCCCCCCCCCCCCCCCCCCCCCCCCCCCCCCCCCCCCCCCCCCCCCCCCCCCCCCCCCCCCCCCCCCCCCCCCCCCCCCCCCCCCCCCCCCCCCCCCCCCCCCCCCCCCCCCCCCCCCCCCCCCCCCCCCCCCCCCCCCCCCCCCCCCCCCCCCCCCCCCCCCCCCCCCCCCCCCCCCCCCCCCCCCCCCCCCCGCCCCCCCCCCCCCCCCCCGCCCCCCCCCCCCCCCCCCCCCCCCCCCCCCCCCCCCCCCCCCCCCCCCCCCCCCCCCCCCCCCCCCCCCCCCCCCCCCCCCCCCCCCCCCCCCCCCCCCCCCCCCCCCCCCCCCCCCCCCCCCCCCCCCCCCCCCCCCCCCCCCCCCCCCCCCCCCCCCCCCCCCCCCCCCCCCCCCCCCCCCCCCCCCCCCCCCCCCCCCCCCCCCCCCCCCCCCCCCCCCCCCCCCCCCCCCCCCCCCCCCCCCCCCCCCCCCCCCCCCCCCCCCCCCCCCCCCCCCCCCCCCCCCCCCCCCCCCCCCCCCCCCCCCCCCCCCCCCCCCCCCCCCCCCCCCCCCCCCCCCCCCCCCCCCCCCCCCCCCCCCCCCCCCCCCCCCCCCCCCCCCCCCCCCCCCCCCCCCCCCCCCCCCCCCCCCCCCCCCCCCCCCCCCCCCCCCCCCCCCCCCCCCCCCCCCCTTTTTCTCCCCCCCCCCCCCCCCCCCCCCCCCCCCCCCCCCCCCCCCCCCCCCCCCCCCCCCCCCCCCCCCCCCTTCTTTTTTTTTTTTTTTTTTTTTTTTTTTTTTTCCCCCCCCTTCTTCAAAAGTTTTTACTGTATTTAATAATGTGACATTTATATTTTGGGTGCATTAAGATTATATATTTATGTTAACTATTTACAGGTGTCAGAATCAGATGGTCTACCCAAATATATATGTTGGGAATGTTCTGCTCTTTTAAGAAAATCAGTGAGATTCAAACAGAAAGTGTTACAAATCCACTCAGCATTATGTGATTATCACAATAGATGTGCTCCTGTAAGTAATCTTTCAAATAATAAAATAAAATAAAGAGCCATAAATTGATGGTGCTTTTCAAATGAGCACTCATATCATTTCAATTAGTTCCGGTTTAAATATGAATTTATTTATATAATCCAGCCATACTTTACATTTATCAACCTTGGACATAAAGAATTATACAGTGAAATAATAAAAATATGGCACATTTTTTTAACTGTATAGAGGTCTTTTAATTTTTTTTCATCATCAGTTTTCAATGGATGGCCAAGACCCAGAGCTTAGTCAATACTCAATACCACACTTAGAAAAAACACCCACACTGACGTTTTGTAACAATCTAAAGAGCAAAAGTGGGTTTTATGATGTATTACAGGTAGGTGTTCATTGCTCTTCCATGTCTTAAAATTATATAATTACTATTAAAGTAATAAATTTATTTGATATTTCTTTCAGCATCAGACACAAAGACTAGACTTAGAATTATTGCCTGTAGCACATGATATAAGCAGTGACATTAAAAATGACATAGAGAACAATGATAATTTAATTAGTGATTTAATAAAAAATGAAACTGTACAGACTGACAATGAGGAAAACTTCATTCCTGATACTGATGATCGGTAAGTTGTAGCTTAACATTACATTCTATAACTATTCAATCCTGTGTAAATCTTCTTAATAGACAGGTAAGTGATCAGCTATATACGCCTGACACATCCTGGCAATAGGTGGATCTGAGAAATCTCCATAATGATTGATGAAAGAGAATCTCCTGCAGCATTTCATGTTCTGAAATAAGTAATTGAAATGGAATATCTTTCGATTCTACTTAGTTGTGATAACTTTAGCCACTACCTAAACAGACAAGACATGTAGTTCAAATCTGCTGAACTCATTATATTGACTTTGAAAAATATATATTTACACAGTTACATTTTATATATAATATTTTGGCCTAATTGTAATGGCACTATGATAGACATATTTACATTAAGATTATCTTTCATTCAGAATGAACGACACAGACAATTCACACGACACACATGACGAAAGACTTATGGAAGTGAAGAAATTACGAGTGAGAAAGAGGGTGAAAATTAAAAATAAAGAGGACAAAGCGTAAGTAACTTTGTTTATATTCCCAAAACTCCCTCAACATAGAATTTATATTTATGGGCAACATAAGCTACAGTGTACAAAAAATGTACTTTAGAAATCCAATACCATAATTCCTCCTTTATTAGATTTTGGAATTCACATCTGTTCTCTATCTTCATAAAGCCAACAACATTTTGTTTCAGTTAAATTTACATTTCTGTTTTTTTTTATTCTTTGTAATTTAGTATTATTCATTGTATTATATTATTATTAAGTCATTATCACTATTATTATTTTCGTAGTCGCCATTCATGCTTTTTAGTTATCTTTGTTTTTTTTTGAGGTTTGCCAGAAAGAGATTGCTTCATAGTAATAAGGCCATCAGTTGCCTTTTTTTTTATTTTAACCTTTTGTTTAATAAAGTGTATGGTGTTTCAACGAAGCATTATTAAATTAATAGTTATAAACATCAAGTTTACACTTCTTAACATAAATAGTTTGAGTTATTCTACTGGGCGTTGATGACAAATTGGAAACTTTAAGGAATAATAAGTGCTCAAACTCTGGACCTATTTTGATAGAAACTAAAACTATGCCATCGGAGTTTTAAAAAATCTTCACTACATTACTACGTAAAAGACGAAAATAATCCACCAAGGCAGGACTTCCTCAACCCAAGACTTCTAGAAGTCTCTAAAATTTATATAGTAGATAATTTAGTTAGATAATAGATGTCTAAACTATTAATAATAATATTCTTTATAATAAAACTAAATAATAGGAAAATAAATTTTCATACACTCTTAATGAGCTGATATTTTTTAGGGAGGTGAAGGTGAACCGAAGAGTAAAAAATAGTAAGCCGGATATAGATGAAACTAAGATACGCATTATTCGATTAGATCCAATGGAACAGCTCAAACAGAGAGAGGTATGTCAAGTCAATGTAGACTGTCATTGTCTATGGTATTTAGTATCACCACAGAATACCTCAGCCACTATAGGGGAGAAGAAAAACTAATTAATTTTCTGTAAATTTATGTTCTACTTTGTATAATACTCATATGTTAAGAGTTTTTATATATTTTTCAGGAGGAATGCAAAAAGACACTAACTTTCCCTTACGTTTGTCACTTGTGCTACAAAGGTTTTATTTACGAGTCTAAACTACAAAATCACATGAAGAAACATCCCTTTTTTTAAGATTTATTTTAGAGCCCCGTACGTATGCTTTTTAGATATAATAATACATATTTGATCTAAATCCATAAACCTTCCCTTCTGATAGACCTACTGATTTCATATGGTGGGTTTATAAAAAGTAGCCTTTGTGTAATATTATTGTTAACTTTGATTAAATAACGTTCAGCAGTTTTACCGTGAAAGAACAACGTGAGGTGTCGCGGTTGAAATTTTAGTAGCTTACCTAACCAAAAGGAATATTTTAAATTTTATGTATCCTCATCTCATGTCGAGAAATTAATAGCTGTAAAGGAATACTATATTAATGCTTTAGAATCATTCAACAGATGGCGCTGAAAGATGTTAAAAAATATTATTATGTTTTGTAAAAATAAATTTAAAACTGAAAAATTTAAAAAATTATGGGGATCATGGTTTTTTATTATCTGAAGTATAATAACTATCCATAACATAGTCGAATAATTCTCCGTCATTCTTATATAGTTATTTTTTACAATTTTCGAGGTCATTACTTCAAAAGTAAGACGTCTCTGCCTATAAATTGAATTAGAAGGAAATATTTAAATTATTATTTATAATTCTATCTATGACTCAATGAAACTGCTGAACATGGAGTCCCGGGTTCGATTGCCGGTAAAAAAAAACTTGTTTTTTTTTTCAGTCACGCGGCTCATACAAATGTGAGGTATGTTCAATGTATTTACCAACAAACTACAGCCTGTCCGTCCATATGTTGATACACACACGGCGGTTCGAATGTCTACAATGCGGACGACAGATGATCGATAAGGACTCTATCATCAACCACTATAGGTAAGACAAATTTTTGACAGCTTTCTATTTTTTTTTTTATTTATTTACATATATTTTATATCTACATATATTACGATGTTAGCTCGATGATGTTAGATATTTTAAGTTTAACTTTAAGTTTTATAAGTTGTATAAAAAGAAGCATTGATTACTAGACTATTTTAGTAGGGCGAATTACTAACGTATTTAGACTGAAGCTCTACATATAAAGGTGTGATTCATGATGTACACCTTCTAAAACTAAAAATCTCTAAATTTAGGTTTAGACCTGTAAATGTGTGTAACCTATTCTATATGTTTCTACATTGACAATTTAAACCTTATTGCTAACAATTTAGAGATGTACAGAATAGGTTACGCTCTCTAAAACTGTTTGAAAGGTCTAAAGCTAAATTTACAGATTTTTAGCTCAGAGTGAATACATCATAATCGCCACTAATATGTTTAAAATACTTTGTAACGTACTAAAACGAGATTCCACAATGATCAGGTTGTTTGGCGTTGAAGCATCCGAAACGCAGTCGATATTAAAAATAGATCGCGTAAAAAAACCATATTTACATAAAAACGATGTTACAGGAGAATCGTCTATTTTTAAACGTTTGTGAATGAAAGGCCTTAATTTAGAAAAACTAAATCAGATTGTCCTTTTTAACTTCAAAACAATTTTTTTTTTATTATTTTTGTTTGTTTTGGTTTTTGTTAGGGTCATCCATAATCAACTTTTTGGATAGGGGATATCCCAAGGGTGGAGATTATAAGGCTCTGGCGATTACATCCCAGGGAAATCGAAGGGTTTTTCACTTTTCTCTCTGAAATATTTTTTTTAATAATGGCTTCTATTTTGTGCCTGTCATGAATTGATTATTTTTTTAGCGTAATTATTTCCCATTTTGTTTAGTAAGTAATATGTAAGTTTTGATTTATATTTTCAGAACAGAACATGAAGGCATAATATCAATGTTCACGTGTCATATCTGTGGGAAGATATTTAAGTGAGTATATTTAAATTGGATTTATAATTGTAAAAAAAAAGAATATGTATAGACACGAAAAGAGAAAAAATAGAAATTCAGTCATTATGTCGCCTGCGTTCTGTCAAACTGTGTTTTCACTGTGGAGAGTTTAAAGAAAAACACTTTGTTAACGGATTAAATTATGTATTTTAGAAAATTTAAGTATTATTACATTATTTATTATATCTACCGTGACCACGCACTCGGAGAACATTTTAATATAATGAAATATATTTAATTTTGTAAAAGTACATAACTTAATCCGTTAACAAAGTGTTTTTCTTTAAATGAGTAATAGTTATGTTAATAAAAGACAATATTATGTGGAAAGAGTGTTTGCTCTGGATAAAACAGTGTAAGGACTTATTATTTAAAAAAAATACAGCATCATTTAAACTTTAAAGCATTAGTAGCGTAACCTGCTGACGCGTCGCTCGATGTACGATGCTAGCCCGTACAAAAACAGATAATGTTTTAAATGTTATTTGATATGTTTTCAGTAATTGTAAAACACTGCGCGGCCACGTTCGCAACCTGCACACGCTGAAGCGAGTCAAATGCGACGAATGCGACAAAACGCTCATCAATGCAGACGCCTTGGCTGAACATAAATTGTGAGTTGGAATTTTTATTTGCTTTTGTAGAAAATGAGGTTACATTTACAAAAAGTGTCTCTAAATGTGCTAACTAAACTTTACAAAACTCTACTTTTTTTTTACAAAAGCTAAGTTTTGTCAATTGTCATTATAGAATTTGTTTTTTTTTTTATTTGATGTTAATTCCTACTTCCGTGAAATTCCTAACACTAGATTGTTTTTTTAATGTTATTAGATGTCGCTTATTTAATATTAAAAAATAGACATATTTAAATCAAAATCCCAATAGACCAGTATGGAGGTACCAGTATAAGGACTCTTCCGCTAAGGGAAGAGGGGTGCTGACATTACTATATAAAAAAAAGACCAGTATGAAAGCGGCAACATCTCCTGATGATGCTCCGGTGTCGGAGCGAAACGTGCGTCGAGTGGTTGTGGGTTTTTCGCGGAGTACTGCTTGCATATTGGTCTATTGGGATTTTGTACTATGGACTTCCGGAAAGTAACGCCCGATTCTATTAATTATACATATTTAAATATTTCTGACCGGAGTTGCTCTTACTCCGGCTGTATGTACCGGACAACTACTGTAGGTCGCGTGGGCATTCTATATTGACTGAATGGTATTCGCGAACCGTACTTCGCCAGAAATTTGCGATACCACGAATGGTGTCGCTGGTGAATAGATTTATTAAATCTGCACCAGAGCAGGATATATTTGTGACAGGCTTGTTAAGAATGAGTGAAGCCTGCAAGGAGTTTTTGTTTGTAAGTTTAGGTTAAGGTAGTTTTTAAGTATGTTTTTGGCTGTAATTAAATAAATAAATAAAGTAATGTACTCACGTACAGTCGAGGGCAAGAAAATATCGATTCAAGTAATTCGTTGAACTGAGGTTTGTTTTTTTGAGGTTAGATTGGTCTAAAATTTGTTATAAAGAGGTCTTAACAAACAAAAGCGTGTCGAAACATGTCGAGACATGAATCACATTATAAGATTAAGAGTTATATTATTAGTGGAAACTTTATATAAAGGTTTTGGGTTGGAAGAATTAGAGGTATGAATACTTTTTCTTGATAGTTGAAAATTCGTTATAAAGAGGTTGTACGCAAAGACTGTTCGCAATGTAAAGGTATATTTTATATTGAATTCTTATGGACAATTCAAGGGGATTTACAATCGAATTTGTTAAATCGAGGAAGTCTATTTAAGGTATGTTATATTAAGGTTGCACTGTATTTGATACCAAATATTTCCTTTGATGTATAACAGGATCCACCAAGGCGTTAAGGAACATGCCTGCGGGGTTTGTGGCAAGCGGTTTCGTACTCGACAGCAGATGAGATACCATCAGACCAGGCATAGCGATGCTAAGAATTACTATTGCGTGGAGTGCGATGTCCGGTAAGGTTTATTTAATATTGTCTTTTATTAACATAACTGTTACTCATTTAAAGAAAAACACTTTTTAGCGGATTTAGTTATGTATTTTTTTTTGCAAAATTTAAATATAATTACAGTCTACCGTACGGTGTAAAGCTTGCAAAATGTCGGGAAAATTTTTAAATAATGTAATTATATTTAAATTTTGCAAAAAAATGTTTTTCTTTAAAAGGTTTCTTTGATTAAATAATGACGAGGACCACTGACAATTCTAATTAGTCCCAATAAAAACTAATAAAATTTTAATTAATCGAAAATGTTACCTTTACTCCTGAATGGAAGAGAAATGTAAGATACCGTCTTTTTGTTTATAATGAATCCGTAATTTTCATATGCTCTATATTAAATTTCAGATTTAAAACGTCGCACGCGCTGAATCAACATCTCAAAAAGACCGCGAAACACAAAGACGAACAGAGTCTCGTGTATGTAAATATTATAATAACTTTAAATAATTTTTCAAATTGACCGGATATTGTTCACGAGTGATTCTTATTATGTCCACAATTCCAGTCACCCGTGCCCCAGATGCAGCAAGCGCTTCACAAACCTGTCGGAGCTCACCCACCACCTGTCCGTCCAGCACGACGGTGTCCGGGCCCACCGCTGTCCGACTTGTCCGGCCGCACTCGCAACTAAGTCGTCGCTGCAGAAGCACGTGCGGATGGTGCACTCCGGAATTAAGGTGCACGCGAAACACGTGTGCGACACGTGCGGACGTGTGTTTAACGTGAGTGGTGAATTTAATTACGTTCCTAGGTGTTCAGTGTTGTCTATCTGAATATTTTGTCTTTTGGATAAACATCCCGTTAATGCATCTTTTTTTTAAATCAATTTCGAATTGAAGTCGCTTATTAATTTCACAGACTGAGTGTCAGTCCCATGACAAAAGTCATGCTCCCTACTATTTTCGATGGTCCCTTCAGTATCTCTGGGATGCTATCATCATTGTGGGTCCGATTTAGATATCTCCTTGTCAGCGAAAAAGACATCAAAACCGGTTCATCAAAAATGGGGAGATATCCCAAAAATGGGTTTAGGTTATATGTTATATTGATTCCATTATTCCTGGGACCATTGCTCTTTCTCATTTTTATTAATGATTTACCAGAGGTAGTTAAGTCATCTGGCACGTTACTCTTCGCTGATGATCTTAAGATCTATAAGACCATTAAAATGCCGGATGATTGTATGCTTTTGCAATCAGACCTGGATGGTGTATTCAACTGGAGTATTAAGAATAGGCTTTTCTTCAACTGTGACAAGTGTCAGTGGCTATCTTTTTCCGGATCGCCCAACAACAGTATTTACAAAATTGGGGATAGAATGATTCGAAGAGTTGACAAAGTCAAAGACCTAGGGGTAGTTTTCGTACCTAGCCTTACATTTCGTGAGCATATAACTGCATTGGCTAATACAGCTTACAAGCGTCTAGGATTTATTATGCGCATTTCTCATGAATTATCATACAAGGCAACGAAGACACTTTACGCAGCTCTAGTTAGAAGTGTGTTAGAGTCCAATGTGGTCGTGTGGATGCCTTATGAGCAAAAATACACGCTTATGTTAGAGAAAATACAAAAAAAGTATTTAAGAAGGCTGTACAAACAGGAATTTCATTATTACCCACTGTTGTATCCATCAAAATACTTATTGGGGACTTTGGGGTATGAGTCACTAGAGTTGCGGAGGGAGCTATATCTGTTTAAATTTGCCATTAAGGTTATTAGGGGCCAAGTAGATTGTCCGGAGTTGCTACAAGCTTTACTCCGGCTGTATGTACCGGACAACTACTGTAGGTCGCGAGGGCATTCAATATTGGCGCAATGGAATTCGCGAACTGTGCTCCGCCAGAAATTAGCGATACCACGAATGGTGTCGCTGATTAATAAATTTATTGAATCTGCACCAGAGCAGGATATATTTGTGACAGGCTTGTTAAGAATGAGTGAAGCCTGCAAGGAGATTTTATTTGTAAGTTTAGGTTAAGGTAGTTTTTAAGTTTGTTTTTCTTTTTTGGCTATAAGCTGTAATGAAATAAATAAATAAATAAATTATACTCTTTATAATAATTAATATTGTAGTATTTAATAACCATGCTGACAAATACCTTGCTTTGATAATATGTTACAAGACAAAAATTATATTTTGTAATAAAATAGTTTTCGGTTTAGTACAAATTATTTGAGAAATTCAGCTATGCATCGCATAACATCAGACTACAACCACATTTTCAACAAATAGATATATTTAATTTGACTAAAAAAGGTATTAAGAAAAAACCTAAAAATTGTGGTATCATTTGTCATGACGGTTTTGTCCGTGACACATGATTGAATTGTTTAAAAATCAATGTAATTTTGCACTGTTAACTGTGTTTTGTGTGTGTCTATATGACTAAATAATCTAATAACTAAAATATAAATAAATGGATAAAATCTTTCAGGCAAAAAGCACTCTAACCAACCACATCCGAACGCACACAGGCGAAAAGCCCTTTGAGTGCGAGCAGTGCGGACGACATTTCGCCCAACGCACGGCGCTCAAGACGCATATCAAATTGGTGCACCTCAAACTTCATAGAACCGCTAAGGTAAAGTCTACTCTATGAAATAGATTTGTTTAAAAAATTAGAAATAATGTGATACAGATATAAACTATAAAAATACCTAAATAGTCCATCGACTTATATCTGAATTTCAATATTCATAGTCCTAAAACCTCTATAAACCTGTAGAGGTATAATAATTAGTTATATTTTTAAAAACTCTGGAATGGACTGAATTTGTTTAGGGTAATTATTATTAAGTATCCCTAATATTAAGTGGTCAATTTTTGGTATTGTGAATATTTGTGTGACAAGTACCAGGCTGTTGACTGGTGGTATATATATTTATAAAAATACATGGTTATCAGAAGTGGCATCCATAAAACACGCCCTTACGTGATCGTTTGTTATTAACAAAGGATCTGTTAGACCCTCATTGAAATGTGTCTTGATTTATAGTACTATTTATTAAAATTGCACCCAGGAAAAATTGGTATTAGTTCTCTATTATATATTAAAAACGTCAGTCTTAGAAATAGATTTGATGTACATTTCATGATTTCAGATAAAACCAAAGCAGCCCGACGACGTTATAAAATACAAAGAAGAATCGCCAATTGTGTTTGAGTGGCCACGACAGAATGCGCCTGGCTGCGATTTCTTCACAGTGACAGCTGGACCATAGCCACGATTATAATGCCTATTTAATATAAGTATGAGCAAATTATTTTGTTATTCAAAACATGCTTACAAGTCTGAAAAAATTAATTATAAGATTTTGACTTTTTGAAATTATCACAATTTTTTTAAGATATAGGTCATGTTTGCTTAATGTTTTTTAAACTAAATATCCAATTAAAACTTGTAGTATGACTTAAAAGAAAATAATTTTTACATTAATAATTTGATAAAATTTACAATAATTTGAGTGAAAAGGGGTAGAAAAATATTTAGTATCCTGTTTGAAGTAAGGTTATATGTGTGTGCTAAGTCGACTGTTTATATTTTCTACACTTTTTTCTGCAAATTTATTTATTTTAGTTTATAGCTTTTGGGTATTTAGTGTTTTTTGCACTATCTAGAGGAAGCAATTTTTAATCAAAGGCTTTATTTATGTAAAGAAAAATGCAATTAATGCTTTCTTCCATTCACCACAAGAGATTTTGTAATTCAGAAATGAGATATAAAAACCCTGAATCTTGAAATATTAACAAAATTTATGTAACTAGTATATATGTATACATTTTAGTTGAAACAGTTTGTCAGTTATTTTTGTGTAGTTACTCATGCTATGTATTAGTAATATTTGTAAAATTTCTATAAATATTTTTGTAACCTAATCCTGAATGGGTTTGTAAGAGGCTATTGAGTTATAGGTTACCTAATTAAATAATAGTTTTTAGAGAAAATAAATATTTCAAAAATTCTTCTCTTTTATTTATAACATATCCTTATAATTACATACAATGATGGCGATTCTGATGTAAATCTCTTAAACTAAATCCTCTAAATTTAGGTTTAGACCTATCCAACGTGTGTAACCTGTTCTATATATATCTACACAGACTATTTAAACCTTATTGCTATCAATTTAGATATACAGAATAGGTTACACTCTCTAAAACTGTTTGACAGGTCTAAAGCTAAATTTAGAGATTAGTTTTGAGTGTGTAAATTAGAATCGCCACCATTGTATAGACCTTATTAACTATAATAATATAACACCCCCTTCAATCATTTACTGATTTTTTAATTCATTGGTATATGCCTAATTTTTTATAGTTCATTGTATGTACAATTTTCTACATAATTATGACTTTTGACTAGCTAAAACTGCAACAATTTTTTTCATTATTGCATCTTCGGCCATTTTAAGAACTGGTTGACAGGAATTAACTGAAAGTGAACTAGATCATAAACATTTACAAGAGCTTAAAACAACTCTGCTAGTTGGTGTGTGCAGAAATCAAACACTTCAGACACCAATTTAGGCTATATTTGTTTGACATATCTAGCAAATAATATGTAAACAAATGTTTTGGGATACCTTTAAATATCTTATATTGAAGTCTTGTATTAAGTTGTATCATATGGTATATATGTATTGTTTACCTAAACACCTAAAATATTATTGTCATGTACACGTCTCAAATGCCTTTTTAAATATTCTCTGCATTTATAAAATTTTTTACAAATATCACATTCAAATTGTTGTTCAATCTTATTATGCCTTTTTTCATGCCTTGTTAAATACTTCTTTGAAGAAAATGTTTGATTGCAGAGACTGCATGTAAAATGGCTTATGGAATGTACAGCTGCCTTGTGAACTCTTAGATGATGAGGTGACTTGAACACTTTATTACAAACATCACATGCTACTTCTTGTTCTTTTGATGGATGTGTTGATCTAATGTGTCGATAAAATACACTTTGATTAGAAAATACCTTAAAACATAAATCACAAGTAACTTCAACTGGCTTAACACTATTCACAAGGTCTATTGAAATTGCATCATTTGCTACTTTGACTAAATTGTCTTCAAGAATTCCATCTTTCATTTGATGAACCAGTCTTAAGTGCTTTTTTGCTATCTGTACTGATTTTAAGAGTTTGAAGCAGATTCTGCATTGTATTTGTTGCTCAGGATGAACATGTTCTAAATGTTTTTTATATTTAATGTTGGAGTCAAACTTTTTGTCACAAAACGCACATTTATATTCCTGACCATTAGAATGATGATATGCCATATGCCTTTTAAGCAGTAACTCGCTTTTAAATCGTTTTTGGCAATGAGTGCATAATATATTTTCATTAAAAGTGTGAACATGTTTCATGTGAAGCTTCAGTTTTCGCTGTCCTTGAAAATTTTTACCACATGTTGGACACATTACCAAAGTTTTATCTTTATGAGTGTAGTAGAAATGATTGTCTAAGCGTCTTTTATTTGTAAAAGTCTTGTTACATTCTGGGCAGGGCATTTCTTCAATACTATAATGTACAGAATGCTGATGGTTCCACAAATACTCTCTTGATTTAAAAACACGATCACAATCCGGACATTTAATGTTTTCAGGTATTTCTAAGTGCACAGTTCGCAAATGCTGCTTAAGATTTCCCCGATTTTTTAAAGTACGATCACATTTCGGGCAAGGAATTCTTTTACTCCCCTTTGCTTCTTCACCTATGCCATTGTCTTGGGAGTTTTTCTGTATCTCGAGATTTCTATCCACTTCTATTTCAATGTGATTGGTATTCTGATTGTCCTTACAGGTCTCCACTTTAACTTTAATTTCAGAAGTTCTAAATGAATCTTGAGGAATGGTGTCCTCCACAGCTCCATCAAATTGTGTATTGTTTTCCGTATATGGTTCAATTTTAACATTGACAGGAAAAAACTCTTGTTTTATTTTACCTAAATTTTCCATGGTGTGCTAATTTTTATTGATATTTCATTTTAATGATCCATGTTACACATTGTGTAAACAATATATTAATTTGAAAGCAAATAAAAATAAACAATGCTTTTCAATAACAATACATGGTCATTGGTCCGACGAGCTAATGGGACCATAGAGTATTTTCATAGAAACCGGGATACTTGACAGATCATATTCAACAGATTATCAATATCATAAATAGACTAAATATTTATTTCAAACCTTATCAAGCGCTGGCTGGTGTCACCTAAAAAAAGAGAAGTAGATGTAAACTCGGAGTCAAGTAAACATAGTACTTAGGATTTTTTTTTTATCAAATAGGGGGCAAACGAGCTTGCGGGTGGCCCAAGTGGGAACAGCCGCAGCCCATAAACACCCATCAATGGATGCGTTGCCGGCCCTTGAGGAAAGAGCACGCTCTCTTTTTGTAGAATTGTAGGTCGTATTCCGTGGGGAAGACCTCCGCTGGAAGACGATTCCACAGTTCACATGTTCGCAATAGAAAGTGCCTTATAAAGCGAACTGTGGAAGACTTCCATGCATCGAGATGGTGAGGGTGGAATGTAGAGTTACTGCGACTCGTGCGTTGATCAATATTCAACTAGACTAAGAAAAAGTAACAGTGTCAAATCGGAAAAATATATTTTTCCACTTTTTTCACAAATTTATGCCATTGTGATCTCGTACGTAACTCAAAGTTATAAAGAATGTTTATTATTAATATTACTAATTGTTTCATCGTGACGTTTAAGACTACTACTATTATCAATACTAACAATCTTTATTTATGTTTAAAATGTAAAATGAAAAAATTAAGTTTGTAATAAAAAACGTATTTTATTCTTGAGAACAAAACTTACAAGACACACCATTAGAGGGAAAAAAAAGATATGAGAAAGGTAATAGAGAAAACGTCAATTTTACTTTTTTTTATAACATAAATTTGGCACAATTTATTTATTTAAATTTTGGAAAGATGATGCATTTCAATTTAAATGTAATCCGAGCTTCACTAGTTGAAATCATTTATTTAGAGTTTACCCTTTTTATGGGCTTAATTTATTGATGGAATTTGGATTAAGGTAGTTTACAAGTTTTTACAAGTATAGATAAAGGCGTTCGGCCGTAGAGATAATAAATAATAATGCTCTAGAATCTATAAACCAGATACCACCCATGTATAGATAGTTTTATCAACATAAGTATTGTCCATGATTTTCAGTTGCTAACTCGAAAGGTCCCTTTTTTGAAGGAAAATTAAACTACAAATTCAGTTAACCATATATTTGCACAATAATAACTCTTTATTTACAAAAATTTAAAACCTTAACTAAGTTATTACATAACACGACAGCAACAGATAAGCAGACCTTTGTCGATAATTTAAGCCGAAACGGTCGTAAAAATTTAAGAATCCAAAATACATTTTCTTGAACTTAGAAACGTATGTCAAACATTTTTAATCCCATCTACTTCAAAGTATTTGTAGTATGGATTCAGCCATTGTCTGGTTAAAAGGCTGTCCGTCTACTCATCTGTTCTTCATGCAACAAATATAAGTGACACACTATTGCTAAGTAGAAAAAGAGAGTAAATCTACTTTCTAGACCCACAAATAAACCTCCGGAATTAATTCCATATTACAATTAGTTTAGTTAAAAACATTAACAAACAAAATATCATAATGCATAATCTTCAAAAATATTGTTATATTGCACAAAACATTATGCATACGTAGTTAATGAATATTTGTAAAATTGGCAATTAAAAACCTCTTACCAATTATTGTATTAAAACTACCAACTATTGATTTATGTGCCTCATATTAATGTAATAGTTTTCCTTACAAAATTTTTCAAAAACCACGAAAGTTGACTTTCTGTAAATGGCGAAATTAGTTGGTGTAAAATAAACCAACCAATTTCTCCGTCATCTCTTAAGAGAACATGACAAATATAATTTTAAAAGCATAATTAATTCCCGCAGTTGACAATACCCGTTCAACGGGTAGATCTTTTGTAATTAGTCCCTTCAAATCTTACCATAGACATAAGGAAGAAACATCAGTATAGAACAAACACTTCTTTAGTTGACGGTTTGTAATAAGGCTGATAGAAAGACGGTTTTTATTTAGATCGGGTGTATCTAGCAGCTTGACATTCATAACATTAATGTTAGGTCTACGGCAATTTTGTTAAATCTTACTTCGACCTAGGTATTTGTAGTGACAAATGTTTTATGGAATATAAACTTAGTGCTAATAGATTTTGTTTCACGAGCTTTTGTTTAGCATGTCATTGCGAAAGCACTCTTAACATTTAGGCCGTTATCACTTTGTGTGTTCACGAAACTTGTATAGAAACTTTCAGAATTAAAATTTGTCGTTTCTTTTATCAAATAGGCTTTATAGTCACATTGTGTATAATTAATACTTGGTAACAAAAATATTAAATAATCCAAGAACTTTTACGTAGTAATACCATCCTTACAGTGGTCCTATTAATCTTTTATCAAGCTTCAGTTCAGAACAGAATAGAAATCTATGTGCATTTAAATAGGGTGTTACCAGAAGCTTATTTTTACTACACAAAACAGAACAGAACACCGTAGACTCGATTGTCTGATGAGCATATAAGTGTATGTATATTTATCAGTTGTTTTAGCACCCATAACCAAGCTAGGCATAGCTCACCGGCTTAAAGACAGTGTGAAAAGAGTCTACTATAATTATTTTTTTAATACATTTTAAGTTGTATATTTCACAATAAAAACAAAAAATGTTATTGGCTCTTGGTAACTCCCGAAAAAGTTTAAGGCTCGTATTTCAGAACGTGCAATGTACAAGTTAGAAGTTCCATCGTTAGTATCTATTCTTTTGACATTTCTTAAGACTAGATTTTGACAGATATACGTTTTGGGATAGGAGCTTAGAATATTTACACTCTGGACCTATTATACATCGTAACAATGAAAATTTTATTCTAGATACAGCAATTACAATAAAAATATAAGAGATATTGTGTAACAAAAACCCCATTGGGTTTAGTAAAAATATCACACAGGCGTAGTATTACAAACTACATATAAAGAAAATGCTTGTATATTTTGAAAAAACTTAATTTTTTTACAGTGTTCTTAAGGTAACCGATTTTTATATATATCCGTGGTTCGGTGTTTTCTCCTTTACAAGGCGTGTAAACAAACACATGCCAGTATAACGACTGTCCAATCAGAATTGGAAATCGGAAAGCAACGTTCGGTTACATGTGATGGTAGAAAAAGGCATCAATAGCAAATAGTAGCATCAAGTTTTTCATTCAGTATTTCCGTGTTTACTCATAATTTTTAAAATAACTACTATTGGAATGTATAGAGTTTTTGTTACACATCACATTAAAGTCAATAAAATTTTCACTCTTCTATATTACTCGGTTTTCAATAAAACCTTACCTTAATTATAAATTTTACCAAAAAAATAATATTATATACATATCAACATTAAAAATAATGGCAACTTAATATGTAAATATCTAATTCATAATTAAATTCTATGAAATATTTATTAACAGCCTATATATAGGTAAATAGAGGCGCTAGGGCTATTACAAAAAAATTGGTTCTTTTACGAATCTTTTGTAAACAAAAAAGTTTCTATATCAGATAAAAAACTACATCTGTCATTTTTTGAAAATATCGTAACGTTCCGAGAATTATTTCTAATTGACAATAGATAAATAATATATATTTTTTTATAAATAAATAAAATTATCCATACTATTTGTACGACCATGTAATTAAAAAAAGAAAACCTCATGCATTTATAAATTCTATTGCACATTTTCCGATAAGAAATCCGAGGTTAAAATATAAAGCCCACAGACTCACGTCGACAAGTCTCATCGACACAAGATGAATACGTGCGCTGTTCACACCCACTGCCTTGATTCGTTCTTTCACAACTAAAGTCGAGAATAAGAAAAGAAGAAACATATCATATTCACGTGGCTCCTCGTCGTCAGTCTGTAAGGTTCATACCATGTTTCCCTAATATAGAGGAGTTCTTGTCTGATGATAAAGCAATCATGACAGTTTGTTCCAAGTTGGAATTGACAATAATTTTGCGTTACCCTTAACGCCCCATTATAAAATCGAAATTTCTTTACTAAAGATAACACTAATAAATTACACTATTTAAAAAGAAGTTCTGAAAGACGCCGTATCCGTATATGTAAGGGTCGAATTAGGAGCTAGGGCTTAGAGTACATCATAATTAATATTATAAGCCCTGAATGAATTGCGAACTTTGAAATACAGAATTGTTGAAAATAGTCGGAATAAGATTCTCTAAAATAGATTTTCTTTTAAGTATAAGTTGATATAAATATTGATAAAGAAAAGATTTGTGGTTCAAAGCACTGATTTCTTATTTTTTTGGAATACCTTCGTTTCATGGAACGTTTCTCTATAAAAATGTGGGTACATATATACCCACACATTTTGTTGTTCCTAAACCTTTAAAATTATTCCGAATCCGACTCCTCACTCCCAGTCTCTTCTTCCGAGCTAACAGGCTCGCATTTGACAAACTCTATCTCTTTTCTTGTCCTTTTAGGTCGGCCTCTCTTAGTTGGTTTTTTCTCCGTTCCATCGTCCATAACAGTTTTGACCATTTGAGAAATCCTTTTTAAATGCTGCTGCTCATGTCTTTGCAAGTGATTATTCAGGTATCTTTTAATTTTGAATTTCTTACCGCATTGATCACATTCGTGTTCATACTGGCTTTCGTCGACATCCATATGCACTGAGTTATGGTGTCGCCTTAAGTAATGAGCATGGGCAAACTCTTTATCACACTTCTCACACCGAAGCTTTGGTTTATCCGGGTGAACAATTTTCTTATGCTTCTTTAAACGAATAGCGGAATGAAAGAATTTATCGCACAAATCACACTTGACCTTCGAATCTAAAGAAGAATGTACTTGCATATGTTCCTTTAAATATTGGTCATTTTTAAATTCCTTCAAACATTCTGGACATTGCACTTTCGATTCCAAGGGTGGATGTATGTTAAGGATATGACGTTTCATATGATGTCTAGACTTAAAAGTCATGTCGCAGAATACACAGGGGTGTCGAGGCACTTGAGAATGTTGAAAATGCAAGTGTCGATTTAAATTCAGGTGACTTTTATATAATTTTTGACAGATGTGACATTTGTACTTTTCGTTATCTGGTTTGTGGCAGGCGTCAATATGGTATCGCAATTTGTAGGGTACCCTAAATTCTTTTCCACACTCTGGGCATTTCAATTCTGGTAGAGTGTTGGGATGGAATCTCTTGACGTGCATATGGAGAGCTCGCCGTGTCCGAAATTCTTGCAGACAAAACTGACAGAAACACTTCTCTGATTCTGAATAATGTTTATTCATTCTATGCATGTATAGATAATGCTTATTCTTGAAAGACTTGTCGCATATGTTGCAAAGCACTGCTGACTCTTCCGTTGAATGTACTCGTGTAGTGTGGAGGTATAAATTTTGGTAATTTTTGAATTCCTTGTTACACTTTTCACATATGTACCGTTTAACTTGCTTAGGGAACATGACTGGTTTCCAAGTTGACAGTACAGATTCATACATAGCCCTTTGCTCTTCTGTAAGCTGTGAACTATTGACACTAATAAAGCGAATTGGTTTACCTGGTTCAGGCTCAATTTTTGGTTCTACCTGAGATGTTTCTGGCAGAGATTCAAAGGGTTTTGGGTCATAACTCTGTGGATCTTGAACATTATATTGTTGTTCTTCCATTTTGAGGGTTTCCTCATAATGCTCTGCATATTTGTGCTCAAATGAAACCCCTGGTGGGTAGAGTGGCACCTGCTCTGCCATTTTATCTGAAAGTAGTATGTACTAGGTTCCATAACTTGTAAAACTAAAGTATAATAACTAATCTATTCTTTGCTTATCATCAAACGGTGTTGTTTAAACAATATGTTTCTTAATAAACCTGAGTTGATTAATTTGATTAGTATAAATTTAAATGTGATATATGCAGAGTTGTGATAATTAAAAGATGCTGTAAAACAACATTTTTTAATTACTATATAGTCATGTTTCAAATTTAAAGACTAAGTTCAAAATATGTAAAGTAAGAGAATTCAGACTATTTTTTATAATTTACAATAAAATGTGATCTTAAGTCAGTCTGATAAAAAGAACGAGTCTAGATATCTAATATCTAAATTGAATAAATATCATATATACATGAACTGTTTTCCGAAATAATCGAGTCGTAGATAAAATGTCAAAACAAGCATTTGCTTGTTTACTTTATTTTATGCAATAAAATTAATATGGTAATATGAACGTGTATATTTTTATTTCGAAATTTGCACTATTTTTTATATTATCAACCTACATTTAGCGACATTATCTAGGATTGAATATAATTTGTTCACTAATTACTTACTTGTATGTTTCCAACACAATGTCCTTATATTGTTCTTTTACACGTCATATTATAGAATCGCGATGCTTAACAAAATATAGAGGATTAAAGATAATAGGTATTTGCCCTAAGGCATTATATTAACACAAGAACACCACTCATTAAGTTAATTCCATTTAAACCATCACACTCATAACTTAAATTAATTGATCAACTTATTTACAAATTAATTTGAGGAAAATAAAAGAATAAAGTGAATTTACACTGAAATCACGATAATTTTTCACGGAAAAATTGATAGCATTTGACAATTGGCACAATCGTGTTTGACATAAATAACTGCCATTTTTAATATACTATAGAAATGTAATATCCACAGACTATTCATAATTAATAATAAGCGGCAAACTTGAGGTAATTAAAAATGTTTTTCACTTGTATATAATGTTTATTTCTGCTTATTTAAGGATAGTTATATTTATATTAAGGGAGCACAATTATTTACAGTAATTCATAAGTACAACAGTTTAAAGCCCGTCGATAAAAAAGTTACCAACGTTTATTTGAAAAGGTAATTATATTGTTCGTACAACAAATTGCTGCTAAGAAATCTCACTCATCAATTATGCACTACTATTCATTATAGATTCATAATAATGATAGAAAAGTTGATACCACGTGTGATCGCTCAAAATAGTTTTAACACGCGAATCATACGCACTTCATTATTTTGTAATTTACGAAAATGAGGGAAATTGTGCATTTACAAGCTGGACAGTGCGGTAACCAAATAGGTTCTAAGGTATTTTTACTGATATATCATAGTGAATATGCGTCCCAGAAATGTATTCGCCATTCAGCTGTTACTGAAATATAAAATCTATTTTTAATCGTTACGCTCTCAATTCTGTTACACATATTGAAACTTTGAATAAAATTTATGCAATTTATCTTTGTATGAATGAAAACTCATAATTCATGCTAATCATTTTACAGGGCTTTACTATTTGGAATTTACAATTAAATTAAGAATAGTATTTGCATCAAACAAAATGCACTCACGCTTTTCCATATTATTGTATACTATTTTTTTTATATTTAGTTCTGGGAAATAATATCTGATGAGCATGGTATTGATGGCACGGGGAGATATCATGGAGACAGTGACCTGCAGCTGGAGAGGATCCAGGTGTATTACAATGAGGCGGCTGATGGTAAGTTTCCTCTATAAAATATTTTTACCATATTTATCTATTCAAATATTTTTTAGTCTAAAAGTAATAATTTAAAACATTTACCTTGTGTATACATATATATTAGATAGATGTTACGGTTAATTTTGTAAATATATAATCCTAATGAAAATAATTTAACAATTAACTATGCTTTAAGAATGCATTTTTTAAACGAAGTCGTGTTAGCTTTAATTAGGATTTCTAAAAAACATTGCCACTTCGAGACTACAAGTTATATTATAAAATATATATAAAACTGAAAACATAGCGTGATTACCAACAACAATTCACCAACCATATTAAGAAAAAAAGAAACAGTAACATTAATTAAATTACTAAACACTATGAAATTATTTAAATATACTAAAAGCCTGTAATGTTTATAAACATTTGATTTTTATTGTACTTGAAGATAATTTATTAAATAATATATTTATTTATTTATAGAAGGTGTACTCCTTCGTTGGTGTACAGTTTCGTTTCTTTCCATCGAATTTTGATTACCTACTAAGAACGGTGTGATTCGACCGAATTATTTTTATAAGGATGTTTTTATATTAATAAACTTTAACGTTATTCGACAACATAGTCGACATTCGAAAATCGAGGATGGAGATTCACCTAAGCGACATCGTGAGAGCGACACTTCCATAAATGACTCGGTCACAAACATCAACTTATTAAAAGGATAAAAAGAGCTCATTTTGTTGAAAAGACTCGTTATAAGATATCATAATTAAATAACAATTTTTGTTGTTACGTACAGGCAACCGCTACGTACCTCGGGCGGTATTGGTAGACCTGGAGCCTGGAACGATGGACGCAATAAGGTCTTCAAGCTACGGTGCCCTGTTTCGACCTGACAACTTCGTGTTTGGACAAAGCGGAGCAGGTATGGGGTGAATTCATCACACCATAATGGGTTTTATCGGGTATTAGGATTATAGAACTTTCTTTATAGACCTAATCCTATATTACCTTTTCAATATAATAATAATAAAAGTAAAAAATACGTAGCTAGCTTCTTTGGAATCGTGATTTGTGATTTTATAATTCTTGATAGTATTATTATAGGTATATTCCACCTTTTTCCTTTTAGAGTAAATAGGTACATGTTATGGTTTTAAACGGTACTTTATATGTTATCGTATATATATTATGGGTTGTTATTGAACGTAAATTAATACAAATCATAGGCAACAATTGGGCTAAGGGTCATTACACAGAGGGCGCTGAACTGGTGGAATCAGTGATGGACGTCGTCAGGAAGGAGGCTGAAGGTTGCGACTGTCTACAGGGTAAGAGTACAGAATAAGAATACAGTGTAGTCCTTGTGCAGGCGATATTTGACCAACTTGGGTAGACGTGTTGAGTTAAATCTGCAGCTAGTTAGTCAAAGTCAAAAATTCAGATAGGATCGTTACATGATCACATTTGCACGTCACTTAAAACTAAATTTATAGGCTTGTTCACTAACGCGCCCGAGTCTGAGAAGAACAAGGAAGAAACTCAGTCGAGTTTTTAGAACAGGAGCAATTTAGTCCCAAGCGCTTCTATCATTCAGATAATCCGCGGTCCTGTAATAGGCTTTAGCAATCAATTTTCTTTTAATAACATTTTTGAATTTGTTTATTGACATCTCTCGGAATTTGCTTGGGACTTTAT
Organism: Pontia daplidice; assembly: GCA_963693355.1. NCBI lineage: Eukaryota > Metazoa > Arthropoda > Insecta > Lepidoptera > Pieridae > Pontia > Pontia daplidice. The sequence goes on from CAVNZL010000022.1 coordinate 1,090,479, forward strand.
TATAATAGCGAACAAAACGCATTTAATCAGTCTAGTTCATAATATTATTAGTTAAGTTGATTTCGTGAAAACGAAAGATTTTTTTAAAGCTTTACTTTCATTTTTAAGCATCAGATTAGAGGAGGAACATCACGTTATGTTGCTGATTACATGCTTTAGACGAGTATTTGATCAGGCCTTCATTTTTAAGACTTTAACCAATCACAATGTTGAGAGAGCAATAATTACAATCCGTAAAAGTTGTTTGTAAAACTAATGTTTTAATACTTATTGACGGAAATGTATTTTAAAATCTTATGTAAATTTAATAATTTTAGAATATAACACTTTTTTTACAGTTTGGCAGTTTTTTTTTGCCATGTGTTTTAAGAAATGCTTTAATAGGTTTCCAGCTCACCCATTCCCTCGGGGGTGGAACAGGGTCTGGCCTGGGAACTCTCTTACTCAGCAAACTAAGAGAGGAGTATCCTGACAGGATTGTGAATACATTTAGTGTAATGCCATCGCCAAAGGTAATTGAAGAAGTGCTGAAAAATCTGAATTAAATAAAATGTTATTTTTAATGTTTTGTTTTGTACAAGTAATTTCTATATTTGTAAAGAATTTGTTCAGCATCTTAAGATGCGAATTGAATAATTTGTTTTGAGTTAAGAGATAGGATCGGAAATTTGAAAAATGGGGAAAATAATTAAAAAGGAAAACTACTTAAACAAAAAAAATGTTCTCTGATGTGTAGGTTATGGTTTTGTGGACCATTTGAGTCAATAAATCGGTGCTAACTACCGCAATAAAATACTCCTTACTCCCGAAAAACATGAATCTTTGGTATTATTATATATATCGACTAGATGATCCGGCAAACATTGTTTTGCCTATACATGTGATTTCAATTTTCAATCAATAAATAAAAATTAAGGGTTGATCGTAGAAGGGTGAAAATTTATGATTGTATGTAATATATATATAAAAAAACTACCCTTAATATTTAGGGGGATGAAAAATAGATGTTGGCGATTCTCATACCTACTCAATACGCTCACAAAGTTTCATGAGAATCTTATATATTAGATTTATTTATTCCAGGTTTCAGACACAGTAGTAGAGCCGTATAACGCAACGTTATCCGTACATCAATTAGTTGAAAATACGGACGAAACGTTCTGTATCGACAACGAGGCGTTATACGATATATGCTTTAGGACGCTTCGGCTGTCATCACCGACGTATGGAGATCTCAACCATTTGGTATCCGTAAGTATCAAATACGCGTCTAATAGTGTTACGTCATGGCTGTTCCAAAAAGATTGATTATATTTTTTAAATTAATTTACATTAAGTGCTTGCTTACACACAGGTTTCCTCAGTGTGTTTTGAAATCTAGTGTTTTGAAAACGCGTTGTGTTTAGGTTACTAAAGCAAAAGTAGGGGGAAAAAAAAAATCAGAAGACGAATGCTGAGCGGCTAGTTTGTCTTGGTATTAGATAATACGCCACATCTTTACACATTTTATTATTTATATACAATCTCGTTTTTTTTTTCTCCCCCCCCCTTTTTTTTTTTTTTTTTTTTTTTAAAATATTTTTTTTTTCCTCCCCTTCACAACCTTGAAACAAGAAAAAGTGTCTTATAATAATTTATTTCCCAAAATATAATATGTGGCCGGAAGGCGGTCAAAAAAAATCTACCCCCCCCCCTTTTTTTTTTCACAGGGTTTTTTTTTTTTTTTTTCTAAATATTGATCGCGATGGTGTTTTTCCCGTGCAATGTAATGTTTTATGATGATTAAATTTACCAATAATAATTATAGCTTAATTAAGCCCCCCCCCCCCACACAAAAAAAAAAAAAAATAAAAAATTTTTTTTTTTTTTTTTTTTTTTTTTTAGTTTTTCAAATACATACATAATATTGTCTTTTATTAAAAACATTACTCCATTTAAATAAAAATACGGTTTAGTTTGTATTTTTGCAAAATTTAAATATATTTTACATTATTTTAAAATTTTCCGACGTTTCGCGTACTTTACAGTGTGCGTGGTCACATAGACTCATATTATTTATATATATTTAATGGTAAATATATTTAATTTTGCAAAAATCATAACTTTATCCGTTAATAACGTTAATAATAATTTTGATATAATAATGTTTTAAAAACACTGAAGAACATCTTCTACTAACTTGTCCGGAGTAACCACCTCCTCCATTTCCTACAACTGAACGCATCTAGAAGCTGGCCTCATTGGTCCGTTTCCAGGCTGCATTTCTTTATCCCGTGATAAAATTCACAAACACAGTGACCTTCTTCAAATGTTACATTAAAACACTTTAGGTTATAATATTGTTTTTTATTAACATAACTGTTACTCATTTAAAGAAAAACACTTTTTAACGATTATGTTATGTATTTTTTGCAAAATTTAAATATAATTACATTATTTAAAAATATCCCACGTGGGAAAAAATTTGAATAATGTAATTATATTAAATTTTACGAAAAAATACAAAACAAAAAGTGTTTTTCTTTAAATAACACTAGGGGTTATATGATTTACATCATTTTTTTTTTTTGTTTTTAGGACGAAGGTTATGAGTATTAATGTTGGCTGTATTCCGTGGGCTGCGGTTTTTTTTTTTTGTGGGGGGTGCGAGATTTTTTTAAAAAAAAAAAAAAAATAAATTTTAAAAAAAAATTTTTCCCCCGTTTTTTTTTTTTTTTTCGAGTGTCTAGTTTGTTCTAATACGGATTTACACTATTCTAGTTATAAATATTGATCGCGATGGTGTTTTGTCCGTGAAATGTAATATTTTATGATGATTAAATTTACAATAATATTATAATTATGACTCAATTTACGTCAGACAACAAGCAACTTAGAATAATAAAAAGAAATACATCCATGTGCTTACTAACTGTAGTTTCTTCCAAATTACATACATAATATTGTCTTTTATTACGTCTGTATTTCCTTTCTGCGTATTTAGGTACGAGCATAACTATATACTCCATTTAAAGAAAAACATTTTATTAACTAGGTTTAAGTTATGTATTTTTGCAAAATTTAAATATATTTTACATTGCAATTTTTAAATTTTTACGACGTTGTTCGCGTACTTTACAGTGTGCGAATTGGTCTCTCACCATAGACTCAGTATATAATTTATATATAATTTAATAGTAAATATATTTAAATTTTGCAAAAATATCATAACTTTATCCGTTAATAAAGTGTTTTTATTAAGTGCATTACATCTGACTTTTGACCCGTGATATAATAATGTTTTAAAAACAATGAAGAACATCTTCCAGCTATAAGTAACTATGTCCGGTGTAACCACCTGCCTCTCGATTTCCTGGACAACTGAACGCGGATCAATGAGGAAGCTGGCTCGTCAATATGGTGAATGTTCCGTTTCCAAGGCTGCTAATTTCTTTATGCCCGGTGAGTAAAAGCTAAACAAAATCGCAAGAGGGCCCCACCCCCCCTTCACTTCACTAATATTACAATTAGAAAACACTTTAGGTTATAATATTGTCTTTGTTAACATAAAACTGTTACTCGTTTAAAGAAATAAAATAAAACCCAATTTTCCCGGACAGTTTTTTTTTGCTTCCCTTTTTTGGGGCCCCCTTTTCCCCCCCCCCCCCCTTTTCCCGGGTTTTATAAACCCCAAAAAAACCCTTTCCCCTTTTTTTCCCCAAAACCCCCCCCTTGAAACCACGGGGGGGGCCGGGGGTTTTTTTTTTTTTTTTTTTTCAGGGCCCGCCCCCCCCCCCCCCCCTTTTTTTTTCCCCGGGGCCGCCATTTTTTCCTTTTTCCCTAAATAGGAGATTTTTTGCGATAAAGGACAACAAATTATTATGGAATTTTTTAAAAACATTAACTTATACCAATAAATCTAAAGGGACCAAACAAGAATTAAAAGACCTGAAGCCCCCCCCCCTTGAATGGGCTATTTTTTTTTTTTTTTTTTTTCCAAAAATGGGAAAACCCCTTGGGGGAAAGGAATTATTTTCTTTTACTGGTGGGGGGGGCCCCCCCCTTTTCCCCCCCCCCCCCCCCCCCCCCCCCTTTTTTTTTTTCCCCCCCCCAGGGGGGGGGGGGGTTTTTTTTTTTTTTTTTTTTTTTTTTTTGGGGGGGGGGGGGGGGGGGGGTTTTTCCCCCCCCCCCCCCCCCCCCTAAAAAAAAAAATTACTCTTCTCCCCCCATAATAGTTAATTTAGTTAATAATTTGTTTTTTTCCCTATATTTCCCTCAATCCTCAAAAAAAAAAACAAAACCCCAAAAAAAAAAAAGGGGGGGGGGGAGATAAAAAAAAATTTTTGGTTTTTTTTTTTAAAAAAATTTTTGGGAAAAAAAAAAAAAAAAAAAAAAAAAATACGATTAAAAAAATAAAAAAAAAAAAAAAGGGAGGGGGGGGGGGGGGGGGAGGGGGGGGGGGGAAATTTAGCAAAAAAATACATAACGTAAATCCGTGAGTAAAAAGTGTTTTTCTTTAAATAACATTTTAAAGGTTATAAATTACGATTTTACATCTATTTAAATGTTTTGTTTTATGTTTAAAGTTTTAAATATTAATGTTGACTTGTTTATTCCAGTGGATTCAAATGCAATTCTAGTTTAGAGAGACCAGTCGTATTGATTTAAGAAATTATGTCAAATGCCAAAGATTACGCGCGAAAAATGTGTTTTCAAATATTTTTAAAAAAAAAATTTTCCCTTTGACCCCAAAAAAAAAAAAGAAAGGGGGAAAAAAAAAAAAAAAAAAAAAAAAAAAAAAAAAAAAAAAAAAAAAAAAAAAAAAAAAAAAAAAAAAAAAAAAAAAAAAAAAAAAAAAAAAAAAAAAAAAAAAAAAAAAAAAAAAAAAAAAAAAAAAACAAAACAAAAAAAAAAAAAAAAAAAAAAAAAAAAAAAAAAAAAAAAAAAAATAATAGAAGGGAAGTGGGTGTTTTAAAAAAAAAAAAAAAAAAAAAAACTTTGTTAGCAAGTCAGTCTATAATGTATAAACGCGATTGTTTGGGAGAATATTTTCTAGGATTTGCTCCATTGACAGCTCGTAATAGCCAGGGTTACCGCGCTCTCACTGTACCTGAGCTCACGCAGCAGGTAATCAATAAATCTATCTAGTACCAATTGAATAAGTATTTTATAACCTTTTTTTACTTGGGGAAATGCTCTTACGCACCCCCGCACCGGGACAAAATTATGACGTGGTGCGGGGGTGTCTCGAGGCCACCCACCACCACTAAAACCCCAAATCCAACTTTGCGCTAATGAAGAGGACCGGTAAAAGCTTCTCGGCCTTTTGGCTAAGATCAAAGTGTAGTATTTTATAACCTAAAATTAGCATTTAACATACGATACAAACATCAAATCGAAATTTTACATCGAGGTTTAAGTTTCCAGCAGTTAAGTTAACAATAGTTCGATGTCCAGGAGTAATTTTTCACCTTTCGTGGTTGATAATGACATGTTATTTAAGCCATCATCTCGAAATTAAAAATTACGATATATCTAATATAATCGGTAATAGATCGTAACGATTTTTATCATTAAGGCGTTTGAACCTTCTTTTTTAAGAACCTTCTTTTCTCCTCTTTAAATATTTTCACAATAAAGAGAGATTGGCACAACAGATGTTCAGTCCTGTGAACATGATGGCGGCATGCGACCCACGTCACGGTAGATACTTAACGGTGGCCGCCATTTTCCGAGGCCGGATGTCCATGAAGGAGGTGGATGAACAGATGCTTGCGGTTCAGGATAAGAACTCTGGGTGAGTATAGATTCGCTAAATATAGAATAATGTGGAACTATTGAAGATAATTATGGTTAAATTTTTTAATCACTGAAATTTACTTTTAAGAATTATAATGCACTTTATTTCAGCCAAAAATGCCTTTATCATATACATAAAACAATCAAGCCATTTTGCTATTATTTATTATCAGTAATGAGTACACACGTATGTGCATATTCGATAACATTTCTTCGATGCAGCAGGAATGTGTCTTTCAGGTCTCAGTACAAATCCCAATAGACCAATATACAAGCAGTACTTCAATCTCATCGAACGCTGTTCGTAGAGGCAACATCCTGATGATGCTCCGGTGTCGAAGCGAAATGTGCGTCGAGTGGTTGTGGGTTTTTCGCGGAGTACTGCTTGTATATTGGTCTATTGGGATTTTGTACTATGGACTTCCGGAAAGTAACGGATTCATTAATTACCCCAGTACAAATGTTCGATGACCAAACTTCATTCTAGGTTTGACTGCCACTCCATACTTGATCGAACAAATCCGTACGTGTACACTAAGTATTTCTTTCTCTTCTTTTCTTTTTCTTCTTTTATTTAGTGATGAGTGAAAATGTTTAATTGTGCAGTTATTTCGTCGAATGGATTCCTAATAACGTCAAAGTAGCCGTCTGTGACGTACCACCTCGTGGAATCAAGATGGCGGCCACGTTCCTCGGTAACTCAACCGCTATACAGGAGATATTCAAACGAATCTCTGAACAGTTCACGGTTATGTTCAGACGTAAAGTAAGTGGAAATTAACCGCGGTCTCGCTTCATAGTTTCTTTTAATAAAAATATTCTAGTATCGATCAGTTGTAGTCAATATAGATAAATCAGGTTTTTCCGATCTCTTGTTGTAATGAAACCTTTATAATAATAATAATCTTTATTTAGAGAAAAAAAAAACACCTATATACATAAAATTACTGAGAATTACATTCCATAATTGGTCAAGTGTTTTTTTATTCTGCGCTTTAAGCATATCCTTCCACTTATCATACTGGTAGCGATTCTTATGTACATCTCTAAAACTAAAAATCTCTAAATTTAGGTTTAGAACTGTCAAACGTGTGTAACCTATTCTATATGTTTCTACATTGACAATTTAAACCTTATTGCCAACAATTTAAAGATGTAGGTACAGAATATGTTACGCTCTCTAAAACTGTTTGACATGTCTAAAGCTAAATTTAGAGATTTTAAGTTTAGAGTGTGTACATCAGAATCGCCACCAATATCAAATTAAAATAAGACACTTGTTATATTTACCACACCAATATACTATTTAGCGAAAACCCTATTATTAAAAACAAAACTGATTATTAATACCCTTTTCAAATCCACAAAAATATACGTATTTATGTCTTGCTTTTGAAATCGTGTTTACGATAATTTGGTCTCTAATAGGCCTTCCTGCATTGGTACACGGGAGAGGGAATGGATGAAATGGAGTTCACAGAGGCTGAGAGTAATATGAATGATCTCATCTCTGAATACCAGCAATATGAGGTACCTAAATTTAAGAACTAACAATTTTTATTCGTTAAAATAACATTTGAAAACCGTTATGTTAAAATGGCCGTCATATCAGAGACAATAGAATTAAAAATCAACGCGAACTTAATGTACTTATGTTCTAAGAGTGTTTCAATGTGTGCGTATTTATTTGGGTAATTCCTTATTAGGTTACTCAAACACAAAATAAAATACAATTATATAGAATATTTTTTTAGGATATTAATTGGATAGTTAAGTTAAACTATTATTATTAAAAACATATTGTTTGAGTTACCTATTAGATTTTAATATGACTGTAAAAATGTAAATATTATTCGCATTTGATTCTATAAACTTTGTTTTTAAATGCGTAAACTTGATCCGCTAAAAGCAAATTCCGAGTATAAAAAAGAGACAGTTTCCAAAAATGGGGAAGATTAGGTCGCGGATCTTCTTGAACATGAACCTAAATAAGTCGGACATCGGTTAAAGGCCAAAGAACGCTTGCGTCGATTTTTTAATATTTTTTTTCAGGGACCTATTAATTTTCTAGTTAGTAACCTATATTGTCTTTTATTGACATAGCTATTACTCATTTAAAGAAAAACATGTATTTTTACAAAATTTAAATATATTTTACTTATTGTAAATTTTTACGACGTTTCGCGTACTTTACAGTGTGCGTGGTCACGGTAGACTTAATCCGTTTATATAGTTTTTCTTCAGTACCTTTACAAAAAACAAGTATCAAATCGTTTTTTAATAAGTCAAGTATAGGTGAGTCTTTATTTTAGCTTCGCTTTGTAAGCGATAATTTATTGTTTATTTTTTAATATATTTTTTGTGCCCCTATATCCAGCTGTACGATTAATTTTCTGTAACTTGTCAATATGCTAATCATTGAATGAATGTGTGTATCAAATTTGAAAAGCTAGAAAACGAACAAACTGACAAGTTCTTTAGTAATATGCCAAATTATTCCTCGTCAGGAAGTTGGAGTGGACGACGAATTTGATGAACATGAAGATACACAGCCTGAAGAGGAATATACTGAAGAAGAATAGAGAAGTATCGAAACCACGCTCGATGATTCCCTTGCCCTTTAACGATTATAAAAAAGGCAGCAATCCCAAGATCTGTTAGATATTAGACAAATATAAATAACAAATAATTAAAACACCGCATCTTTATTATTGCCTAAAAAACGCCGAGCTAAACTAAACTCCGCTTCTAAACCTTTAACAACCTAAAAGCAGACCAATTGGATGTTGACCCCGTTTCAATATCAGGAAATGTTACTTGGAATTATTTTCTGATAGTAAATTAAAACGTAGTAAGGCAATTAGATCGCCATGGTAGTCATCAACATGAAGTATATCAATCGGTTCGTTCCTATATTGTTCCTGTATTTCTATTTATGATCTATAAGTCCCGTTCCCCCTTCCATTACATGCATAAACCCAAAATATGTTACTATTCTATTTTAAATCATGTTATAATGGTGGCGATTCTGATGTACACACCCCTCTAAATAAACCTAAATTTACTTAGACCTGTCAAACATTTTTAGAGAACATAACCTATTCTGTATATCACTAAATTGATAGCAATAAGGCTTAAATTGATAATGTAGAAATATATAGAATCTCTATGACAGGTCTAAACCTAAATTTAGATTTTTATTTTAGAGGTGTACATCAGAATCACCACCAATATTGTATTTATTAAGAAAATAACAGTTTACAACTTAAAACTTTATAATAATAATCCTTAATTTAAAACCATATTATTAATATTAGTTTTGTTATTTTTAGTATCAAGTGTTAATAAAATAGTTTGTTTTGGAGTGCTTAGTTTCATTATTACAAAAATTATATTTTAAGTTAATAATATAACCGTATTAATAATTAAAGTCACGCATAACTTGGACCCTGCAAAGAAATATATTCTTTTTATTATTAAATTTTAAATATGCCCATTTAAGAGTCACTAAAATTCAAAGAAATGTCAAATCAGTTTTTAACATACAATTTCTAAATGTGAAAATAAAATCATTTCTAACTGTTAAAATTAAATTTAATCTTATTGACAGGTTTAACAGGTATTTTTTTAACAACCTCATTACCAAATTTTTCATAATTTAAATTTTCATTAATATTAGTAATGGTTTCAATATCAACAGATGTGCAGTCTACTATTTCTACATTTTCTAAATTATTTAAATTATCAGTTCCGTGTTGCATGTTGCCTGGAACCACTTCACATAGCCTTCCTTTATCATTTAAAGGGCCAATAAAATTAACAGCCGGTTGGGGACTACCACTACTAATATCTTTATTGTCATTTGTAAAGGCTCTAATTTCATTCTTAATATAATTACTCGAAGATGTAGGAATATTCTTTGTAGTTCTCACTTTTCTTCTTTTAGTAGTTCCACAGTAAATTATATTTTCTTCAGCCATATTTAATTTAACAGTACTCTCTTTTACAACTGTTATGTCTTCTTTAACATGTTTCTTAACAACTTCTTTTTCTAGATTTTTCAAACGGTATAAAACATCTTTTTGGCGTTGTAATAATTTTTGTTTAGTTTCAGAAATATGTTCAAGTTCAGGAGCATAGCAAATATGTAAACATCCACCATAAAAATTTTTGGTATCTAACATTCTCTTTGCAACTCTTGCTGATTGCACTTTCTCAAACTGTGCATGATATGTCTCAGTGAATTGTTCAGCGGGATGGTCCAAAGATATGGTGAACTGTAGTAGACGTCCAAATTTAAGAAACAATGACTTGATTTCTTGGCGAAGGTTGAGTGATGGAACTCCGAATATCAGTAGATGATTTGATTCCTTTGTAATGGAATAAGCCTGTAATTATGATTATTTAAATTATATACTTTAATCAAATACAGCAAAATACATCACAGCCTCTTTGACTTGTCTTTACAGGATAATTATAATTGGCAGACCGAGATTTTGATAACCAAGCTATTTCGCGCAAAGATTCATCTACACTTTTAACATCAATTGATTAATTTAATGAAGCAAATAAAATAAAATATTTGCAGTTAAGCATAAAGGAATTTACTGATATACCTAGTTTTCTCGCTAAAAAAATTGGAAAATAATAAAATAGTAAAACCTTTACAGCGGTGAGTTTCCTTCCTTGTCTGTATGGGAGGCGTGTCGTACATAAAATTTGTTGTTCGTGATGAGGAAGTAACACTTTTACCTTTTCCATTATTAAAACAGAAATTAAATTTTAACGATACCAGTTAACTGATTGTTGAGATTTTTGTTAGTAAACATGAAAGACAAAACACAACCTCAATGGCATATTTTACCACAGACTAGGAAATCTCAATAAACCACAGTTTAACTTTGAACATATTCTTTCCATTTGAACTTGTGTTAACGTCAAAGTTATTGATTTTTCATTTCTTAAATAATTCATGAATTCCACTTCAAGGTTTTCCTACAAAATAGGAGATTTCTATTGGAGCAGTACTAAATTACTTCCACAATTAATTTAGGTCAAAAGCACTCATAAACATATGAGTGAACTATGAAGGAAGCGAGTATGTTTATATTTGGAAAGACCTCAGCAAGAGATGCTGTGTACTCTGCCTACCTCACTGGGAAATAGGCGTGACTTATATAAATGAAAGACCTATAAATTAGACAACTTAACTAACTAAATTATAATTTGTATTCATTCTAGGCACAGCTTAACTCGCCTCTTGTAGTTCCCTTATTTCCGTTCGGTATGAATTAGCTGTGAACCCTATATAGCGCAAAAGTTAAAAAAAAACTATATAAACTAGTAGTTTCATTTGTGTAACATTATTAAGTATTTTTCTGTTTATATTTTGAAACAGTACCTGATACAGAATCGGACAAACATAACACATTCTAGATCTACAAAACGAATCCTAAGAATGTATGTATTTAATTGGTCTGTGATTGTTTTTATAGGTGTAAATAAGTAGTAAAATAAACTCGAAAAATGTCTATTTATTCAACGATGTATAAATAACAATTTTTTCAATGCTGACAATATTATGTTAAAGCTATACAAATGCAATATTTCATAACATGCTTTCATTACCAGAATTTGTTATAATTATAGTTTTATTTAAGTTACACAAGTATGGATATACAATATAATAAAAATATAAAAAATAAGCACTATCATCAATACCAGACAAAAAAAGTGAAAAATAAAAAAATAAAAGCTTATGAGATACAGATTTTGCTTAACATAAGGTAAATATGCCTGTTTTAGCCTCTACGCGTCCTGTTCGTAACCTTCAGTCTTCATATCGTTAAGGCCGAGCTCCTCATTTTGTTCAAACGATCTTTCGTAATGTGTTACTGTAACTCCTATAAATAAAAAAACATACAACTTTGTTAAACATTTAAGTAATTACAAAAATGTTAAATATATGTAATTACGAAAACTGATAATTGTTTTGAAAATTTATGATAAAGATTAAATTGAAAAAATAAATTGTCTTCACCTGTTACAAATAGTAAGATTAGCGTTCATTCGTAGTTGTACGTTTATACATTTTGTGATGGTATCATATAAATAGTGTTTACATTGCTTTACATTAGATATTGAATAATATTATATTTACTTTGACTTTTAAAAGAATACAACTTATAGAGCTTAGAAAGAAATTTTACCATCACTTACAAATATAAAATTTTGAGGCCATGCTAGATATAATAATAAATATTTACACAAATAGAGTAGACAAATATTTGAGGACAATTTCTTACCATCGTCGTAAACAGTTGGATCATCACTGAGGTTCTGAACATAAGAGTTACCAGCTGGATCATCGAGGATCAGGGTAATAGGACGTTTACCCGCTAATACCTCTTCCAGTTTTTCTATGAACCTATGATTAGAAAAATCTTAATATCAAATACACTGTGCTTCAAAATTGTGTCTTAAATAATTTATAAAATGGGTTACTTTTTAAATGATACATTTTGTTAAGCACGCCCTAAAATAGCAACAAAACCCAACTTATTTACCACGATATGAATAATATAATGAATTCAATATGGTTTACTTTCTAAGCAACTTAATTCTTTAATGATATAAATTAATAAAACAATACCTGTTATTCAAACATTTTCTACAAGTATTTAAAAAATCTTACTTTTGCAAATTACTCTTAGATGGTACTGGTGCGTCCCCGTGTAAAGCCGGTGCATCAGCTAGTTGTTCAATACATCCCCGAATGACGCCTTCGGCCGTGGTGAATCTGCCGCCTAGAGCTCTGCCCCCCACTTCCACTTCTAGCTCTGGTATGCTCATACTGCATGTTTCGGACTGAAATAATCAAAATACGAAAAACAGATGTATTTTCTTTTAAACAAATATTAAGGAAAGATTGAGGTCATAAGTTAAATTTAGTGAAGACTTACATTTCCTTAGGCTATAGGAGGTTTCATAATATTATTACATAGTGTTTTACTTAAATAAATTTTTTTTCAATCATAATGAAAATCTCATTCTATTAAGGATAAAAATAAATTGATTTGGATAAAATTCAAATTATTTTCATAAAACACACATTTTATAAATACTATAAGCAGAAATCGCGGTAGACGGTTCCGATCATACCCGAAATCTATAATAGAGAGGTCTCGGTATGTCCCGAACGCTTGGTCGGCTTTCGGACGTTGATGGGAAAGGTGGTTTGTATCGGAGCTGCATACTGTGAGTTCGTTTTACGTTGTTTTAGTGCCTTGGTATTGTGTGATTATTATAAGGTTATCGGTTGTTTTAAACAGTTAAGTTATGTTGTTTTGTCAGTATAAGTTTTAATGTTAATTTAGTGTGATTCATGGAATACCATGTTTAGGTTATTTCAAATTGTTTTATTTTTATTTTTGATTATCACTTCTGGTTGCTAAAAATACATAATGTGTTTTTTTGGGAATGGAACTGGTTAAAAATCAACTCAAGAAGACAATTAGATGACCTTTAAGAACACTTTATTAAGAAAACTTTACCTTTAAAATATCTCTAGAGAAATCTTCTTTACCAGCTATACGCACTTCAAATCTGACACCCTTCTCTTCTATACCACCTCCAGATTTTACCTGAAATTTTATTTTAATTATACTATATCATTTTGGTACAATTTTATAAATAAAGTAAAATCTAGCAATTATGTAATATAATATAGCTATTGCTTTTGTATAACAAAAACCCAACATTTCTTTGACTATTGTCCTAAGAAAAGTAAGACATATTTTGTGTGACAGTGATCAAAGAATCCAACTAAATTGGATTTAGTTCCCAAATTAATTTTTTCTAAGAGATTACATTAAATTCTATTAAGCCTCTGTTTATTTTTGGAAAGAAAGGGTTTTTGCTAGACATGTATATATTTATAGCAAAACGATATCCCCCCCCCCCCCCCCCCCCCCCCCCCCCCCCCCCCCCCCCCCCCCCCCCCCCCCCCCCCCCCCCCCCCCCGCCGCCCCCCCCCCCCCCCCCCCCCCCCCCGCGGCCCCCCCCCCCCCCCCCCCCCCCCCCCCCCCCCCCCCCCCCCCCCCCCCCCCCCCCCCCTCCCCCCCCCTCCCCCCCCCCCCCCCCCCCCCCCCCCCTTTCCCCCCCCCCCCCCCCCCCCCCGGCGGGGGGGGGGGGGGTTTTTTTTTTTTCCCCCGGGGGGGGGGGGGCCGGGGCCCCCGGGCCCCCCCCCCGGGGGGGGGGGGGGGGGGGGGGCCCCCGGGCCCCCGGGGGGGGGGGGGCCCCCCCCCCCCCCCCCCCCCCCCCCCCCCCCCCCCCCCCCCCCCCCCCCCCCCCCCCCCCCCCCCCCCCCCCCCCCCCCCCCCCCCCCCCCCCCCCCCCGGCCCCCCCCCCCCCCCCCCCCCCCCCCCCCCCCCCCCCCCCCCCCCCCCCCCCCCCCCCCCCCCCCCCCCCCCCCCCCCCCCCCCCCCCCCGGGGGGCCCCCCCCTTTTTTTTTTGGGGGACAGAAGAGCACAATAGATAGCATTTTAGTGCAAATTTTTGAGAAGTCACCTAATTTTCGGGGGGCTATAATAGGCAATAACAGTTTTTGGGCTGTATAAACGCCACGTATCAACGTTGAAGCATTGAGTTTGAGGATTTTCAACCATACATAAAAATTATTTATGAAAATATTACCATACGTGAAAATCTAGTAAGAATTGTTACATTCATATATTTTTGACAACCTTTTCTTTCTTACAATTCGTAGATAAAACTAGACCTGCTTACTATTTTAAAGCAAATAATTTTTGTTTTTAAATTAACCATCAGACAAGTGCAAAATTACTACTGACAGTTCAGCATCTGTCAGATGTCAATTTGACGCTTAGGTTTTTATACGGGAAATTATAGTTTCTACAGATTTCAACTCTTTCCAAGAAAAAAATATGCTGAGGCAAAGAGAACACTACTACAAAAGCCTGATCATAGGAAAAAACATAACAATAAAAAATAGTATTGTTTTGTCTTTTTCAAATTACTTTCAATATGACGAAATGAGAGAAGTGTATTTTCGTTAAAATTATATTTTAGCCAAAAGCGGGTTTGATTACATTAGTGATCAGACTTCTGTCATAATTAAGCTATTACAATACCTCGTTAAACCAATTCGACATTTCGTCCCCACCCTGTATATAGAATACAAATATATCAATGTTTTATCATCTATTTTAAATAATATTGGACAAATATGTAGTACGGTATTTAGCCATTGATGACTGATTGATTATCTTTTGTACTTTTGTATAAAATTATATTATGTACCTGTGAAACAAGTAACGATCGCGTAAAACACCAAGCAAAATTTAACTATTATGCACAAAGAATATTACCTTATCTAAAATAATGGTATATTTAAGTTTCTTTAAATAGGAAAACCCCTTCAATTTACTAAGGTTCTAAGACTAAGATAATTCACAGAATCAGATTTGAATATTTAAAATTATAATTTTTTAAATTCTGCGCCTACCGCTCTTAACCCGATTTTGCAATCTATACCTCCTAGATGTGTATAAATCAAAATTGAAATAAAGAAATTAACTTGAGCTATATTATATATATTAATAAAAGCACAGACCTCGTTTGTACGATGCCCGCATGCGTCGCAGACCGTCGCCATAATCACGACTTCTTTGAAATGTGGTATTTCTGAAAGTATTAATGTTATCTATAAAACCTTCCTTGCATGATTTATTAAATTACTTCAAATTTTGAAAGGTTATCGATGTAGTATTTATAGCTTATTTTAAGAAGAGGAGCCAGAAAGTACATATTAAAACTATTGGGTATCAGATGCAGGGTCAACCAAAAATGATGAATACTAACTGGTAATCTTCATATTTGTATCAGCTGGGGCATTGCAGTCTGGGCAATTGGTTGAGAACTGGAGAACTTCATCAGCTGCAAGTCTTTCGTAGCAACCCTGGGATGGATCTGCTGGAGTTATTGAGCCAGGAATGGGCTCTTTTGACCCATTGCTTACCTAAAACAACAAAAATCGGAATTAGAATTATATTCCGATTAATAACAAAGACTTATACTTTGAAAAGTTAACATTCAATTTCATTTAATATAATATAACATGTTTAAATGTATAAAAAATGACAGTGGAATAATCAATTATAAATATTAAACAAAATAAAGACTATTCTGACTGGCTTTATACAAGATCAACATCAGAATAATATGGTTAACTAATTATACATTTGAATCTTACTGGTAGGTTCATGGCACTCCTTCGCTGCATTAAACAAAATGTCACATATTATTGCATGGTAACAAGTAATAAAGATTATCTTAATAGATCCTGTCTGTAGAGATTTAAAAAAATACCAAGCAACATAAAAAAATTACTATTACTTTAAAAATGCAAACATTTGATATTAGAGGATAGTTATGAAATTTATAATTATTTAACAAAAACATATAATGATGGCAGCAAAGTACCTCTGCCCTAGTAAATATTCCAAGCTTATGATCTTGCTCTGTGCTCCGTTTGAAGTCTGTTCTAACACAGCGAATATCTTTTTTTGGGGCATCAGGGTTTTCAACAAAGGTGTTACCTAAAAAAAATATTTTTAGATCTATAACATTTATCAGAATTAACATGTAGAGTAATATAAAGTGCATTTAACTTATAAACAAGATGTACATGTTCTAAAATAATTAATATTCCAAACAAAATATTATGAAAAAACTTTGAATAGTCATTGGTTACAGATTTTAAAAATTATGTAATAATCATATTGTCTTTGGTTTAGAGATATTAGTAAATTTATTTATCTGACTCAGTATATGATTTAAAGCCTTTAAGTGCTTTACCAGTAACTTTGGCTTGAAGTCAAAGTTATCAAAGAAGTTTTACTGAAATTCAATAATTTATTTACCACTGGTATCCTCCAGTTCCAGAGTCCATGGTGTAGTTAGCACCTTAAGAGCCTGTAACTTGGCTATAAATCCGTCTATCTGCTCCGCAGCTTCTGGATGTTCTGCCTTTCTAGTTTCCTGATCTTGGGTAAGACCAGCAATTGCTCGTGCTATTATGCCTTCTACTGTTGTTACCTCTAGTTGTGAAAATAAAAAATATGATTGTAAAAGGTACATGTTAAGCAATTAAATAATAAAGGGTATATAGAGTTGACATACCGCCTTTCTGACTGTTAGCTGGTATCTCAAACTCCAACTCTGGAATGTACACTCTTGTGTAGTCACTCTTTACCACTTGGCGATTCAAGTCAGATTGTTCTTCCACTCGCAACTTCCATCTGAAAATATAAAATTTAATTTAATGTCGTTAATATAATAAAATTATTACTACTATACAATGTTAATACATTTATAGGTATTTACCTAACTCCTAATTCAGCATAGGCTCCCCCAGACTGAATCTCATTATTTTCAAAACCACATTCCTGGCATGCAAAGGACATTAATACTACATTTTTATAATGTGGAATACGAGTGAGTAGCAGTCTTGTCATTCCCTGTAAAATATAAAATTGAAAACTTCCAATGAATTCAGATTAACTGAACATCCTAGTAACCACACCCATATGGAAGGAAAAAAGTGTACCTACCATGCGATAGAGATTTACCTAATCTATAATAATGTATAGAGTACATTAAAAAGAGAAATTAAAAGATACAAGCTTTGATTTCAAATTTTAGGTTACAGTTCCGACTTAAAAGTATGACACGATGATGTTTTACGAATTGGAGTATTTTTTTTTATCATATTGATCGCAATTATACGTTTTGAAATACCTGTTTTAGTTTCATTAACAAACAATTAATTTAAAATATGAAAAATATATTTCATTCTAGAAAAATCTAATGTAACTTACATTTGCGTAGCAATTTACACATAGTGACTCTATTTCAGTGACCTCGGGCTCTGGATCTTCAGCAGTAAGATCCCGGAAAAGTGGTTTAGTCTCAGTTGAACACATTTCTTCGAAATTTAATTACAAATGGCAAAATCCACTGCCTATTTTAATATGACTAAGTTGTTGACTTGTAAGTTGTAAAAGACCGACGGTATTTTTTTTTTTTTCTTGGTTTGGTAGCGAGACTTTTAGGCTCGTAAGAATTATATATATAGATTACATACTTTTTGGTAAGAATATCTACAACACTACAATTATGAGTATTATATCAGCGATTTACCATTTATACAATGTATGATATAAGCAAAAAGGTTATCCAACTTAAAATAATCCGATATTTTATTGTCAAAGGGGAAATTTCTATTTCAATAGTCAAATTCACGGACCAAATAATAACTACAAACTTTAAAGTACCCACCACCTGAGTGCTCTAGCATAATCTAAAATTAAGTTGTAAATTATTACCCAAGATTAATGTTTTAACATATTACGCCCCAGCGTTACGCAACCTGAATCTAAATCGGAAGTCCTTTACCTCAAAATGCCGAAGCCAATGAGTGATGATGCTAAGGATGTTGTTTTTAGTGTTTTGTGTTTTATGAGAGAAGAAAAGCGGATGCAAATGCTATTGATACCATTAGCAAGATTATTTGATCGTGTAGCATCGGCTACAGGTTAGTCAAAAATTAGCTCTTAAATTTAAGCAGAACTACATACATAACATTTGACAGAGTTTGCTGACGATTCTCAACAATAAGTTATGTAAACACATTACATATTTCTATGAGTGTTGTTGATGTTTGATGATGAAAAACTTTTGCAGATTACCTGTTCACATTTCAGTTAATTATATGTGATCTGTACGACCTGAGATGTATGTATTAACGAATAAAATATAATTTAAACTTTCAGGAGTAAATGAGAGATTTGTACGTCGATTGGCAAAGGAACGAGATAAGGCAGAGGAATTGGACAAAATAGTTTCTGGTAAACGAGAACCTGTCACTGAAAAATCTACCCCAGGAAAAAAAAGAGTATGTATAAATGTATCTATAAATGTGAAGCTAGTAAGCACGTTGCTCTACACATGCTAGAGCAAATATGTATGGAAATAATATACGACAAGTGTCATATGTTATTGCTTTCTACTATTATAAATCTTATTATTAAATAACGTGGTTCTAATTCCAAAGTCGGATAACAGCTGTAAGGTCAGAAGTGTAGACTACCAACTCAACGAAAGGATTTGACTTTGCCTTATTTTCTTGTAAATCAACACATATACGAAGCTACTGGTGCTATAAGTACAAAATATTAAACCACCGGAGATCTTTTTACATGGCGTTAATTTAGAACGCCTGGCATTTTAACTTGGGCACATATTTATTTAAAATTTCGAGACCTTGCGCCCTATATAATAATTAATGTATTTAATAGTTAATGGCATTTAACGTGGGATTATCAACCTTGAGGTCGTTTATTTTTTGCAAGTCGTGGTGGATGTTTCATTTAATATGCGCAAATACTAACATTGTGCGTGTGTAGTGTTACAAAATATAGTTCAACACCTAGAGTATAATCAAAAACAAATGTTCTACTTGATGCTACTCGTAATAATCGACATGCGCAAATATTTATTATAAATGAATATTACAAGATAAACTTATTAGTTCACGTTCAAACTAGCAATTTATATATTATATTTTTATTCTAACCTACTCTGGCAAGGGTCTTTAAAGTTTATCAGTTTAGACATCGATGAAGAAATAATGATGTCATAGCAAAAAAATAAACTGGACCTTGGAAATTGGAATAGCTAAGGTACGTGACGTCATTTTTATTTTTGTAGATTATACGCCATACGACTGAAACAAAAATATCTTTGATTCCGAGTAAATTTATACGAATTGGAGGTTATTTAATTTTGTCGTATTATTTTATATCCCGCGTCAATGTTTGTCTGGTATACGCTTCCGAATTAAAAGGTCTTTACTTGTAGAGGCAGGCGGATATTTCGGTATGCTTTAATTTAGTCGGGTTTATATAACAGTCGCGGGAATGATTTCACGATTTAAATGCGTTTAGTAGTGAACGCATACACACTTGGAGGAATAACAACGAATTTCCTGTGAATTTTGGTGATTGATCTGTTTTTAGATTAAAATGTAAGTATTGACTATTTTAAATTTTACGAATCTTAATTTAAGAAAGTATACTAATACGGTAAAATATAGTATAGATTATACGTATCATAATCAATTGACTTATGAGTTGAAGTTTAACCTCGAAATCGTTATGAATATACGTAAGATCATCGCTTTTTATTCAAATGAAATGTTCATTTCGGTCTTCATTCCATTTTCAGTTTAATAAGGTTTAATAAACCTTAACCAAATTATTATTTAATAAACTAATAATGAATTCATCAATATTACACAATTTATATAAATAAGGAGGAATTTTGAGTTGATATTTTTTATATTTACTTATACTCGTAGAATTCGTAGGTTGCCAGGCGTTGATTAACGGCCCTAAAGAGAAAAAATGTGTCTCCCTTGTACCATACGAGACTTGACGTAGTGCCTCAGAATGAACACCGGGTCTCGTAGGCTATTAGTCTTTTATTTACTGTAAATTATTTAACACGCATACAATACAGGTATTATGTATTTTCAAGTATCAGTCAAGGTCGGCTTACATCATTCGTAAACATTATTTATTTACAAACGATCGAAACTGCACACATTTAAGAAACATAAATATTCAATTTACGTATACAATGAAGTTATGCATAAAAACATAATCATAATTTAAAATTTGTTTCCGTATTAATTAGAGAGCTCTCACAATCGCGCCAATTTATCGGATTTTGTATAAGCGCAATGAGCTACAGTTTTAATTTAATTCAAAACTAAAATATTCGTAAATGTTTTGTTCTCGCGGTTTTATTATTTTATTTATTTATGCTTCGATGCGTAAAACTTTTAAGTTAAACCGTTTATAATAAAGCGTTAAGTTAGTAGTTTTATAGTTATTTGGTAAAGTCACCATCAGCTGCAACTACCGCACCGGTTACTCCTTAAGGATTCCAGCAAAAACATAGTTTATTCAAAGCATAATCCATATTAGTTCTCGCATATTTCCGATCTATGGATATATAGAGGCGACGCCATCAAAAACTAAAAACCTGAATTATAATTAGTTTATATCCATGTTATGGTAAATAATATACGAAAATATAATTTGTGTATAGTTAAAAAAAAGTTTGCTATTTAGACGCGTTTCGATAAAAACAATAAAATTTGTACTTAACTATACAACATCACGATATAGCCTTGAGTTATGTCATCGTTAAAATTGTTTCGTGACAATATGTAAAGTCATGTGTTTACCATTTGCATATCAACATTTTGGGTAGATTCGTTTAAATACATTTATTTTCATGGATTTAGTTGATATTTTTTAATTTTGAAGTGAAGCATCTGCGATAGGGCCACGATTTTATCTGTTTAATTACAAAGCTTTGGGACCGTTTTGCGGGACAAATGTAATATATAAATATCTCGTATCACGGGGTTCGAACTTGATCTCCTCCGAAACGGCTTGACCGATTCTCATGAAACTTTGTGAGCGTATTGAGTAGGTCTGAGAATCGGCCAACATCTATTTTTCATCCCCCTAAATGTTAAGGGTAGTCCATCTTTAAATTATATTTTGACAATTGTTTCTATTTTTTTACGTTACAACTATCCTACACCCTTCTAATCACCCTTATTTTTTATTTATTAATTTAAAATTGAAATCACATGTGTGGCAAAACATCATTTGCCGGATCAGCCTTTATACAGTAATATACGAGAACTCACGATTATAATGTTGGTTGACGAATGATCAATACAAAAAATTAATTATAGACAAAAAAAATCTACCTGTGATTTTCTTTCTTCTGTGAAATCATAAAATGGATAAGTGTGCAAAATAAAGATAACAATCATACATAATAATTCCTAACTATACACCGAAATCGTACATTAATCTGATACAAATTAGTAAAAGAGATAATTGCATGCCATCACACTAAGATGCGACTTTCAAACGTATTTGTACCAAATAAATAGATATTAATGTTCAAAATCCCAATAGACCAGTATGAACCCACAACCACTCGCGGTTTTTCGCGGAGTACTGCTTTCATACTGGTCTATTGGGGTTTTTGAACTATGGACTTTTCGCAAAGTAACGCCTGATTCAATAAATTACATGTTACATTTTGTTACATGAATAAAAAAAACTTTTATACTATACAACCCTCCACTCAACTATACTAATACACTACATAAAAATAAACGCGTAAAAATAAAAAGTAAATGAAAAAAAAGTTAAATGGATTATCCATAAGAGATAGACATATACCATCAGGATGTTTCTGTAGACCTTTTAATGTGTACAATACTTAGTACATTATTTTGATAAAACTGTAGGTTTAGCCTCGTTTCAATGAAAGCGGAAAAATGTAATTATTTACGACATCACATTAGAAACCTCAAAAATACAACAGTACTTCTCTACTATTTAATGGATATTATTATACATATAAACCTTCCTCTTGAATCACTCTATCTATTAAAAAAAACGTATAAATCGTTGCGTAGTTTCAAAGATTTAAGCATACAAAGGGACAGAGAAAGCGACTTTGTTTTATACTATGTAGTGACTAGCTGACCCAGCAATGTTGTTTTACCATACATGTGATTTCAATTTACAATAAATAAATAAAAAATAGGGTGTGATCGTAGAGGGGTAAGTATTTTTGTATGCTGCATCATAGTAAAATAAAAACTAAAAAATTTGTGTAATAAATAATAAAAAAAATTAAGGGTGGACTACCCCTAACATTTAGGAGGATGTATAATAGATGTTAGCCGATTCTCAGACCCACTTACGCTCACAAAGTTTCATGAGAATCTGTCAAGTCGTTTCGGAGGAGATCAAGTTCGAACACCGTGACATGAGAATTTTATATATAAGATTTATTTTTATGATGTCGACCCTATAAAAATAAATAATTCTTTTGAATATAATCTGCTCTGTTTAAGATTAATTCCACTTTTCATATCACTCTGTTACTTACTTTGTAGTTAGTCTTTGATTTAACTTGATTCATCCATTTGATTTGGATTTCGCAGAATATGGGTAAAGACGATAAAGAAGATAGCGGTTTCGGCTTTAAGGACAAAGCGAAGGCCGAGGAGACTCTTCGGTTATTAGAAGAACACGACATGAATTATCGCCGTCTCACAGTCCGCGGGCTACTTGGCAGGGCGAAAAGGGTACTTTCATGTAAGTATTTTATTTATTTGCTAACTATTACAGCGTTGTAGAAAATATAATGTGTATTGTTATTGATAAGATGAAAATAGGGTAATATTTAAACGAAATACAATTGACAAAAAAGGATGAAAAAAACAAAAAACGAAGTCTTGAAAATTATGTAAAATATATTTAAATCTTGTCAAAATACATAACTTAAATCCGTTAATAAAGTGTTTTTCTTTAAATAAGTAATAGTTATGTCAGTTAAAGACAATATGAAGTCTAGAAAATCTTACAGTGAAGTCATTGTAAGATTTAAGATTATTCTGTGTACATATATGCTCTGTAGAGCGTATAAAGGGGTCGTAGTTTTATTAAAAATTATGATATACATATGAATTATATTTTATATTATTTCAAAATTACAATATGTTATTGTTATTAAACTAAGAAAAAGCGCGATGATACATCTCATCAATTTGTTACATCCGATCTTTTTTAAAGTGAACAAATTAATTCAGATCTGTTAATTGGTTTATATCAATTTAGTAACAAAAGCAGAAGAAAAAATAAAGAATATCAAAGAAGCTATGGAGGTATTTGAGAAGTGGTTAGAGGAACTGGATAAGAATAAAGAGGGGACACAGAAGAAGACCAAAAAAGGGAAAGAGGAGAAGAACGGAGATGCTAAGGTACCTATTATAGATTATAGAATATAGTCTATAGAAAGTTATTTCTTAACCTTAAGCTGTGTACTGTTTGTTTGTTGGAGATTAAAAAATAAAAACTAGTTACTCATATGGATTAACCCGCGGTCATCGCTTTACATAACCCTGTTATCACACACTCCACAACTGTATAGGTCATACTAATAGTTTCCGGAATTACATCTGATATGGAACTCTTTGGTTGTAGAATGCATTTTTGTTTCATCTGACGTTTTTTTTTTAAATTTTGGCGCCATTTTAAAAATGTGTACAACATGACTTTAACAAGTGAATTTTTTAGATTTGTATTAAGCTGCTCAATAGAGCGTCGCTCGGCTTCGGTCTGCTTTTGACGAAAGCACTATGCATGACGACTATTTACACTTAATTTAAAGAAAAACAATTTTTTTAACGGATTTTTCTTTTGATTTACAATTTTTTTTAAAATACATAGCTTAATCCGTTAAAAAGTGTTTTTCTTTAAATGAGTAATAGTTATGTCAATAAAAGACAATATTATTTACATTTAAATTAGGCGGTCGTCGACCACTGTGAACAATAAAAAAACGATGCTGTATGCCGTATGATTGAAACAGATTGACCTAACTAGGAATAGTACAATCAACCCTAACCAAAATTTCATCAAGGCTCAAGGCGGACCGCGTCTCTTGATGGCAAAGAATTGCCAGTATCAGCAAAGGTGCGTCGAATTTGGACATACAATTATAGTATCAAGGGATGAAACATGGATTTACTGCTACAGTCTCAAAACAAAGCAGTAATCCAGCGTGTGGGCCTGAGGGACAAGATGAGAATCCTCCAAACCACAGTTGTCAAGAGTGAATCGTAGCATGGCGTCTTTTTAATATAACTGTATACGTGGTTTCTATGGCTCGAGAGAATCGTCTTAAAAATAACCATAACCGTATTATCTTAAAACGTACAACTTGTTAAGCCATCCTGAATAAAGTTCTGAACTGGTAACTTTTGACTTTTTTCTGTTCCCAATTATGTGGTGAATCATTGTCATAGCGAGCCGAGGCTGTTGAAGAGTATGAAAACCTTTCTGGAGATGGCACTAATGTTTCCAACGTTGCTTCAGCGAAGTTTTGAAAAACAATATTATTTTGGACATTTACTTACTAGTTATTTATGTATAATTCGTTCCGGAAAGAGCAGGAGCCACCTGATGCTAAGCGACACGGCCGCCCATGGACACTCGCGAAGCCAGAGGGCTCACCAGTGCGTTGCCGGCCTCTAAGATGTTTATACGCTCTTTTTTGAAGGCCAAGGTCCCCTAAGTCGTAATTGTTCGGAAATACCTCTTTTGGCCCCAGCTGGTTCCACATAGCGGTGGTGCGCGGCAGAAAGTGCCTTCTGAAGCGCTCAGTTGTGGAACGGCGGACTTTTAGTGCGGCCCACGTATTGTCATGCTATATTTGTGTAATGGCGAATTTTAATGATTCGGTCCAGTAGTTTTGTGCATATATAGCCTTATACGATTTTTTTATTTGAGGATTTTTTTTGCAAACTTTACAATACATCCAATTAAGATAATATCATTTTTCAGGAGGATAGTAGTTCGGAGGTTGAGATGGAAGAATCGAAAGAAGACAAGAAAGTAAAGAAGGAACTCCCCCCAGATACGGTTCCAGGACTCGGGTTTAAAGATAAAGTATGTGGTTCATTATACTCGTAAATTTTAAAGCGGTCTTTACATTTTATTTATGAGTTGTTGTTGGGTAAAAAAATATTAAATCGAAAGTTCTGCGAAGCTTAGCTGAGGTAAGCTAGTATGGTGTTAAGAATGAATAATCCGTATATAAAGAGTAACTATACAAAAAAAAACTTTTAGTATTGCCATCCTTTGTATGTTTTTTGGAATACTATTATTATAGCGTTACCTAAATGATAATTTTTTAATTAGTTGAATATATTTTAGGAAACAGCAGAGAACACACTGAAAGAGCTCGAGGGTCGTGATCCTGATTATCAAAAGCTGGCTATTAAAGGTCTTATTGGAAGAGCTAAGAGAGTTTTGACATGTAAGTTTCTTTTTGTATTACACAATTTCTCTATATTAAAGTAATTTAATTAAATTCCCTTTGCATTTTTAATCTGATTTTTTTTTATGTTTCAATATTTACGCTATTAAAAAAACGGGAAATAGCAAAAAAAAATTAAATTTTGTAATGTAACTCTGTACATAAAGAAGAGCTTGTTTACTATTTAAATATGATCTGTAATAGATTTTTCGTTGTAGGCACTCGTGATGAGACCAAAATCGCAAACATAAAAGAATCAATATCAATTTTCGAGAAGTTTCTCGATGATTTTGAAAGTCTACATTTAAGTAAGCAAAATAATCCATACCTACCAATCGGAATTGTTCGTACTTGCCTCCGCTTGGCCGGAGATAATGTTACGGAACAACAGGTAAGATAAGCTTTCTAAAGCTTCTTAAGTAATATAATTTTTAAAAAAATCCTGTGTGCCCCTAATGCTGGTGGAATAAGAGATAGGAAAGCACTTAATTCATTAATATCATATATTACTAGCTGACCCAGCAAACGTTGTGTTGCCATACATGTGATTTTAATTTTCAATTAATAAATAAAAAATAGGGGTTGATTGTAGAGGGGCAAAAATTTAGGGTTCTATGTATTTTTGTATGTTGTATCATAAAACCAAAGAAACTAAAAATTTTGTCTAAAAATAAAAAAAATTAGGGGTGGATTACCCCTAACATTGAGGGGGATAAATAATAGATGTTAGCCGATTCTCAGACCTACTCAATACGCTCACAAATTATCATGAGAATCGGTCAAGCCGTTTCGGAGGAGTATGGGAACGAAAACTGTGACACGAGAATTTTATATATAAAATAAGAATAATTATGTTGTATTTTTTAGAAATCATTTATAGAAGCGTATGCATCAGTAAATGGTGAATATAAACGCCTACGTACGGTTTTAGAGAAGGAAGATGGCAAGTCTTGGGATATTGTAAGAAATGCTGCACTCAAGGATCTCAAAGAAAAGGTAATAAATCTAAAGGTTATAATTAACAGTATGTATACAGAATACCACATAAATTTACATTATTTTGGGAAATATGTATGTATAATAGACTTTATACTAAAAGCTTTATGTATAAATATTGTTACATTTTACATATAAAGCTTGAGAATAGAGTATGAGAAGTAGTCTTTACTAGATGAACATCGATTGAAGTAACCAGTGGCCGCTACTAACAAAATGTATACAGCTCTATAGAGAGTTTCTTTCCTGGTGTCCGTTTGGTTGCGCAACCAATTTGGTGGCGCAACCAATATGGTGGCGTGCCAAACTCGGATGTTACTGGTTGTGCCAATACTAATTATTAATTACTATAGCACTGTATGGTGTCTCACTCACTCAGGCTCCACTACGCCCCTATCTCTCTTTTCTCTTTTCCTACGTACATACAGCAGTAGTCCAATTTGATATTGCCTCAATGTGATGTGGCGACTCTGGCATCTGATAGTGTCTAGTTTGGTAGATTACGGATACCACGGTGGCACAACTGATGGCACCACCATGGCGTCCCGGTGAAATATAACCCTTAAGGTTACGCGTCACATTAACTAATTCGATTACGACCTTATTCGATCTGAAAACCAAAGTTATATCTTGGAATCATAGATCATACATTTAGAACTCATTTGTTACAGCATGCGGATGCAAAATTATATAAAGAAAACCAACCAGATGAACCAACAGACGAACATTTAGAACTCTTACTTTGGGCATATTCACCTGATGCAGCTCGAGTAAAAAAAGTAATACCAGAGACGAAATCTGAGGAGGAAATACCGGCGGATGAGTCTGATAGAAAACGGCGACACAGCGAAAGCGAATCATCTCCAAGCAAGAAGAAGAAGGAATAATGTGATATAGAGCATTTATTAAAATATTACTCTTGATGTGATTTATATTTTGAAAGTAAATAAAGATTTATAAAATGACTTTTATCTTTTCACTTTCAATTTATTCGTATATTCTAAGCTAAGGAAATGATATAATCAAAATTATAATGAATTTATTGGGTCACATAAAAATTTCTATTATTTTTCTACTTATCTATAATATAAAAATGAATCCCAAAATGTTTTTGTAAACCCCCCCCCCCCCCCCCCCCCCCCCCCTTTGCCCCCTTCTTTTTTTTTTTTTTCCCCCCCCCCCCCGGGGGGGGGCCCCCGGGGGGGAAAAACCCCCCCCCGGGGGGCCCCCCCCCCCCCCCCCCCCCCCCCCCCCCCCCCCCCCCCCCCCCCCCCCCCCCCCCCCCCCCCTTTTTTTTTTTTTTTTTTTTTTTTTTTTTTTCTTTTCCCCCCCCCCCCCCCCCCCCCCCCCCCCCCCGGGGGGGGGGGGGCCCCCCCCCCCCCCCCCCCCCCCCCCCCCCCCCCCCCCCCCCCCCCCCCCCCCCCCCCCCCCCCCCCCCCCCCCCCGGGGGGGGGGGGGGGGGGGGCCCCGCGCGCGGGGGGGGGGGGGGGGGGCCCCCCCCCCCCCCCCCCCCCCCCCCCCCCCCCCCCCCCCCCCCCCCCCCCCCCCCCCCCCCCCCCCCCCCCCCCCCCCCCCCCCCCCCCCCCCCCCCCCCCCCCCCCCCCCCCCCCCCCCCCCCCGCCCCCCCCCCCCCCCCCCCCCCCCCCCCCCCCCCCCCCCCCCCCCCCCCCCCCCCCCCCCCCCCCCCCCCCCCCCCCCCCCCCCCCCCCCCCCCCCCCCCCCCCCCCCCCCCCCCCCCCCCCCCCCCCCCCCCCCCCCCCCCCCCCCCCCCCCCCCCCCCCCCCCCCCCCCCCCCCCCCCCCGGGCCCCCCCCCCCCCCCCCCCCCCCCCCCCCCCCCCCCCCCCCCCCCCCCCCCCCCCCCCCCCCCCCCCCCCCCCCCCCCCCCCCCCCCCCCCCCCCCCCCCCCCCCCCCCCCCCCCCCCCCCCCCGCCCCCCCCCCCCCCCCCCCCCCCCCCCCCCCCCCCCCCCCCCCCCCCCCCCCCCCCCCCCCCCCCCCCCCCCCCCCCCGGCCCCCCCCCCCCCCCCCCCCCCCCCCCCCCCCCCCCCCCCCCCCCCCCCCCCCCCCCCCCCCCCCCCCCCCCCCCCCCCCCCCCCCCCCCCCCCCCCCCCCCCCCCCCCCCCCCCCCCCCCCCCCCCCCCCCCCCCCCCCCCCCCCCCCCCCCCCCCCCCCCCCCCCCCCCCCCCCCCCCCCCCCCCCCCCCCCCCCCCCCCCCCCCCCCCCCCCCCCCCCCCCCCCCCCCCCCCCCCCCCCCCCCCCCCCCCCCCCCCCCCCCCCCCCCCCCCCCCCCCCCCCCCCCCCCCCCCCCCCCCCCCCCCCCCCCCCCCCCCCCCCCCCCCCCCCCCCCCCCCCCCCCCCCCCCCCCCCCCCCCCCCCCCCCCCCCCCCCCTTTTTTTTTTTTTTTTTTTTTCCCCCCCCCCCCCCCCCCCCCCCCCCCCCCCTCCTTTTTTTTTTTTTTCCCCCCCCCCCCCCCCCCCCCCCCCCCCCCCCCCCCCCCCCCCCCCCCTCCTTTTTTTTTTTTTTTTTTTTTTTTTTTTCCTTTTTCCTCCTTTTTTTTTTTTTTTTTTTTTTTTTTTTTTTTTTTTCTAATAAATAATAGTATTTAACAATAGGTACCCCTTTTTGAATAGAGTATATCCAGTTGCGTTGACCTCAGCATTTTTTACATTTCATTGCAATCTTGCAACTGGCAATACAAAATCGATCTTTTGATTTTTGCTTTTGACAGCTATAATTGTAAACACAAGAGTACAATGAACTCTTTCTTATTAGTCCTTTTCTATATTAAATATAAGATAAATAAACCTGTATATAAATGAAAGCGCTACTAAAATGATATTTGCAAGTCGTATGATATGTTTAGTGAAAATTTGGAATGAACTATCAGTGAACCTAGTGTACCTTGAATTGGGCGTGATAGAGTACACAAATTTTAAATGTGATTTGTAGCGTTTTCAATATAACTTGTAGTGTTAATGAAAAAGGTTCAGATCTTCTCGGGGAAAGGAAAGTAAGTTAATTGAACTTTTTAAAAACTATTTAATACGATATTACGCCTACCAATGCAAATGTTCAATTGGTGTACCATTTAAATATTTAACTTAACAAACTTTGCAGTGAACTGGTAAAGATCATATTTGTGAATATTTCATGTAAAAACTATTGAATGGTTTTATATAATGCATTCACCAAAATAGCACACATAGTATAATTTTTATATCCATAATGTTCATTATTCTCTGAATCAATGTGGGTGAAACCTCAGGAAACAGTTACTATTTATGTACTACCTTGTGGCATATTTATAAATGCAAATATTGGAACAACAGTCCTAAGCTTTCTTATGTATATATTTGAAAGTGATGACAGTCATTTTGTGATTAAAGAACTAAATTTTTCATGAATATACGCAACAATTGCTATTACAAATATATTTTTAATTATATTTATCTTCTAGATGGCGTAAGCATGGAAGCAAGCAGTGAAGCCAGCTATTGTAAGTATTTGTAGTGTTTAAAAACATATATCAACTACATAATATATAAAAGTTAGCACAAGTAACAATTTGTGCAAAGGTAAACATTACAAATGTTACTGTATATATTTTAGGTGAACGTGAGACATGGGATGACTGGGGTAGTCACTCTTCACTCAGCCAACAGGAAGATGTAAGTAAAATGTATAGTTTTGATTTTCAAATGAATTTGAAAATACTAAGCTGTATTCATATCAGACTATAATATTGTATGTTATTTTACACACACTTAAGATATTCATTGGAATCATAGCAAGGTCTATTAAGGAAAAAATTTAATCATTGTGATGAATAACATGTTTTAACCAGATATGTATGATTAACATTTGGACTATTAGTTCAATAGGTAATTGTGTTCCACCAATGCAAATACTTGACTATATACTATTATAGGTTAGTATAAAATTGATTTTTAAGTGAAATATCATTACTTACTTACATACCATATGAATTATGATTTTATGTAATTTTATTATTTTTGATTGTCCAAATTTTTTTTAGGCAGCACACTAAAAATTATTAAACTGTAAATAAAGGGAATAAATAATTAACTTTTATTCAAGCTGTATAATATATAATAAATATTTTAGTTACTAATGTAATATACAAAAATATATAATTGTTAATAAAAGTGTTTGTTATGAGTCTGTTAAAATATGATTTCATTAACATTCATTTTAGCTGTATTTTCTAAACTTTCCTTTTTTTTAAAATCTATATTCCCAACAATATGACTCTCAAAAGTATTGACAGATGTAAATATTACAAAATTAAGGAGATGATATCTAATTTTCATCGGCAACAATTCAACATGAAAAGAATTAGACTCTTTATCATAACACGACCTACTTGTACACGACCAGATTTAAAGATGAAAGAAACCAACTTCCCGCCTAAACAATCATAACAGTGACGTAACTATTTCAGAGTTTCAAAACTCGAATGGATTTTGTTTTCAACATGATGTAGTGGAAATCGAGCGTTCCAAATACGAATGTTGTTTTGGACTTTATTGGCTATGATAATAAGGTTGATTTCCCAAGGATTAACTATGACCTATTTTTTTAATTAAACCAACGAGATGAGTTTTTAATCCATGTTTGGATTGCGATCTCAATTCACGTATTGTTTTACAAGATTAACGTAATTGCGTCAACGTTATTCGAATTTTTGAACCAAATAACTCCTATAGTTAATTTGGAAACATCAATGTTTTTTTGTAAACTTATGGATGTAAATCTAATAATACCCCAGATGGCGCTAACGACATTTTTTGACCGAGGATATTTTAAGAACTTCTCGACATAACCACTGGTTCTTCCGTCGTTTGGGCCAGACAATTCCAATCATAGTAATTAAATTTTTGAATGAAATTGATCGGAAGGCAAATACATGATTTTGATATCATTCATTTAAATAAATATGGCTTCAATTAAAATTTCCCATGTCGTTACTGAGAAGTATTTATTTTACTTGGTTATTGTAACGCTTTGATTGAAAAATAAGTTAACCAAAGTTATTTTTTTTATGCAAGTTGCTTCCTATTGCTTCTGTTTGAGTTAGGAAGTTATAAATTTTAATGATATGTAGGAAAAAAATGAAATAAATAATAATTAAAGCGAATATTTTTCTCCTTGTTAATGTTTTATTTTAGTATCATTTATAAAAATATCGTTTCCCAAGCATGTTTTGTATAAAATTCACATTTTATTCTAGCAAGACACCTTAGTACTGTGTTATTTCTAG
Organism: Pontia daplidice; assembly: GCA_963693355.1. Classification (NCBI taxonomy): domain Eukaryota; kingdom Metazoa; phylum Arthropoda; class Insecta; order Lepidoptera; family Pieridae; genus Pontia; species Pontia daplidice. The sequence goes on from CAVNZL010000022.1 coordinate 1,122,540, forward strand.
GCGTTTTCAGCTTTTTTAAGGCTTATTAAGGTATTTTTTATTTTTTATTTATGATTATTATTATTTTTTATTACATAAATCTTTTTTCAAGAGTAATCCAATAAATGGACGCGAACAGGATCGTGGAAGTTAACAGGTGCCCCTACCCTACGACGTAGTTAAACAATGTTGCTATAACAGTGAAAACTCCCCATCTTGACACAAATTGATTAAAAGGTGATGATTGTGTTCACTTAGGTTTGTTTCGTCCTCAACAGTTTTAATTTCTTATTTAAATTCCATACTACGTACAATATTTTGCATGAATCTATAAAAAAAAAAATTTGGCCATTGTATATAAATAATAATTATTTTTATTATGCTGACGTTTAGTTTAGTTAGATAATCATAAAATATACAACTACATATTTTTATGAATCGGCGTAATTTTAAATATAATATTGCAACACTGCTTGTCGGAGAGCCGAGTACTTAATGCGCCATTCCGCGGTCTGCTACGTCACGCGCAGTCGTGTTGCTTGCGTCAAATGTCATCCGAAAATAAATAAACGCATCGAATTCCGCCGTGCGATGCGGCTTTAATGTTAATTAGTGAAATAGAAACTCGTTAGTGAATTGTGTAAGTGTATCTATGGTACATACTCGTACAGTGTAATATTCGGGCGCAAAAATGTGATGTGCAACTTGCAACGACGTTGACCTACTTGAGTTTGTGACGTCATTGTTATTATTTATAAAAATGTGATTTTATGTTTGTTGTGATGCGGGAATTACTTTTTGCGTGTAAGGTATACAGTTAGTTCGCTTTTGATGAATGAGAAGCTTTTTTTGGATAAATTACTGATCAGGTGTATCAATTATGTACTCGTGAAATAATTGCGTTTTTTCGTAATGCAATTGAAATACTTTTAAACTTAGTTAACCTGCTAGAACTGCATTACTCGTGGATTTTATTTTTTTATTTAAAGGTGTTATAAGTTTTTATATATCACTAAACTAAACTTTATAAGATTTTTAAGATTACTGCAGATAGTAAATATCAAATTGTAAAAAACAGTAACTTTTGCATACAGTAATGTAAGATGAAAAATTAAATTACGTCCTTGCATTTTTTTTGTTAAGCACCTATTGTATCATACAATACGTCCTGGCCACCACATACAATTTGTATGTGGTGGTGTCGTCAATCTTAATAGTCAAACAGATCAGCCAGTTAGGCTGGACACCCTAATTGACGATTTTGCCACAATATTAATAGATATGATAAAAAAATGTATGAAAAATTAATCTTTCATGAATATAATCATAAATCTTGTTAATTTCTACTAAAATAATAAATAAAATCGAATACCAAATCGGTTTTTGTAGGTAGTTAATTATTAATCAGTATAACCATCAGTGAAAACATCAAAGTATTTAAATTCTTCTCAATAAGAATAAAGGCACATATAAAACATTGTACCGACTGTCAATCAGCCACGGACGGCGCTCGCTCTCTCGCTCGCTTGCTTTGCGAAATCTAAAAAGCTGCAGCAGGACTCCTGGCAAGGCTACCTGGGTACCCTGAATGTTGGAATTTTTATGATGAAATTATTATTATGTCAGAACGAGATCTAAAAGTATATATCTCTGAATCAGACTGCTCTCTGCAAAATCAAATCTATTAAAACTATTTTTCTGTAATCTGTATCTCACATTACAACAATTCTTTGGAGGATGTGATCATGTTAAATGTACACATCTGGCAAACTATTTACACGGTGAATTATGTGTGATATTGTTATCAGGCCCTTGCAAATAATTAAGTAGTGTACAAAGCTTTTACAATATTCACTATAGACAAGGTTTTGTTAGATAAGTTACTTTGAAGCATATTAAACCTCCCGCTGCCCGAAGTGAATTATAACAGTTAATATTTGAGTCTATTAGTACATTTAATATTAATTTTCCTTTTATTCTCATTATTATTTTTATTACTTATATTTTTTTTAATTGGGAATTTATTTATACCATTAATTATAAGCAACTATAAAATACAATGACTTAAAGATTTAGATTGTTAGGTGCTCTTAAGAATGAATTCTTATAATATGTGCAAAGTGCAGGAAATTTTCCCTTTGTAAAGTTTAATGTAACAATTGCACCCTTCATTTATTTCAGAAATCAGATTAAAACGAGGTCTTCTTGTCACTAGTTCACATGATAATTTTTGGTTTTGATGTCTGATCAAATGGAAATAAGACAACTTGTATATCGTAGTTTGAACTAGGGAACCATCCCTATAAGTTAAACACATTGACAATTTGACTGATCACTTCTTAATTTAATAAAACTTTTACATTTGGAGTTCTAACTTCCATAACTGTTTCTGGATTGTTTTATGTGTACTAGCCATAGACTATTACTAATGTGAGGTTGTACCTCGTAAAACCCTGCTAAGTTTTGTGATATGTAGTAAAAGCCATAACGGTGGTTACACCTGACTAACACAACCTATAACATAAGCTACCCCAGTTCTTCTAAATCAAACAGAATCCTTACCTTACAACTTTTAAAACTTACTTAAAAATGATGTGTTAACCTGAACGAGTTTTTAGAATAGACATTTCAAGGTGATATTACCACAAAATAACCACTGAAATATAATACTTATCAGTTATGCAATTGAAGTGGAATGCAGCATATGTCAGTTTTGATTTTTGTATATAATATCTTGGTATACCGAATAATGTCTATTTGTTGAATGGATTTTAGCGAAACAGTGGTATTAGTTAACTGTCAGATAATGTTTTGATAAGGTTTTTAAGTTATCAGTCTGCAATATTTATACTTTAATGGGTCATACATTAGGTACATACCACTAAGCCAAGGAGGATCTTAAATGAAACTGTCTCCTAAAAAAATATCTCTTATATAATTATCTCTACTGCATTGAGCATAATGCAGAACGATTCTATAGTTAAAATAATAACTTTAAGTTAACACTAGATAATTTATGCTAAGTTACAAATTAAATTAATTGTCTTTATTAATTAATTTATCATATCTTTAGCCCATCTTTGTAAGACTAAATTTCCTCTAGAGTCTAGACTATCTATGGTCTATAGTAAACTGTCCATTCCAGTTTAAACCAACGAAAATGAAAGCTTCCGGCGACTTGGGTAAAATTTCCTGTTTTTATTTGAATTGAGAATATGTCAACCGGAAAACGAATCCGGCTTATTTTTTCGGGTTCTCCCTCAAGTTGGCTGGAACAATTGGGTCACTAAAGTGCAGTGACGTAATCCAATAGACTTGTATGCGTACAGGCATGACCTCTTTCTGTCTCTGCATTCCATTGCATTAACCTGTGGCACCACTCTCCGTTTTGAATATATGTGATATTGTTATATTTCCGATTTAGGACTTATACTGATAATCATTTACGGAAATTATGATCACAGAGTGAAACTTTGCAGTGCGACGTCATACTATGTTTATCCCGCAGGTTCTCAGGATGTAACCGTTATGTAATATTTGGTAGGCGCAGACGACTGCATTAACTCAATTATATTATTGACATCAAACCAGTCCTAATTGGAAAGACGGGATTAATGTATTAATATAGTTTGTATAAGTCTTTTTATAGGTATTGGTTAGGAGAACGTTGGAATTAAAAAAATCATCACGACCTTTCTGAAACGTTCATCCGATTAATTCCTCCTTCAACATAGAGGTTGGGATTAGGGTTGCTACTTCTAAACCCGCTATATTTTATGTGTATACTTACACTAACTTACTAACTTACCAATAACAAACAAATACTTTACAATCGTATATAAATTACAAACGTCTGATTAAATTTTATTAAATTACGCATAATAATTTAAAATTGTTATGCGATTTAGATAGGTTGATATAAGTTATACTGAGTTATGTATGTATTAAAGTTTTATTATTAACAATATAGCGTAATAAATTTTATTGTATTGGTATAGCGTCGATATTTTTAAATTGTAACGACTGGCAACCCTGGTGTGACGTAATCCGCCCTCTGACCTTGACCCTGCGATCGAACAGCTGTCTACTTAGCAACCTAGCCAGACTACAACCACTTTGTATTGCAAATGTTTGCAGTTTTAGCTCACTATATCTCTAAATCAAATACTATTAAAAGTAGCTTTTTAAAAGCTATATAGGTTTTTTATTTATTCAAATGCCATCACTCAGATTCATTTTAAACGTTATGATTGAGTTCAAATTATCGTGACTGATTTGCACATAACTTAATTTTCTTAAGTAAAATATGTATAATGTAAGGATAGCGTTCAAAACACTTTAAGTATGAATTGTTATGTAACTTATTCTTTATAAAAATTTCTCGAGAAATTTTAAACGTTTAAAAACGGCTTTAAAAATATTTCGATGTACTTTTACGAACTCTATATATGAATCAACGAAAACTTATTTAATTCATGTAATAAAATGATGGGTGAAAGACTTAATAGCCAGGCTACCCATACGCCATCCTAGAGTAAATTTAATTACATGTTTCTTTTACAACCGTTGTCGTCAATGACATTAAATGTCGACTTTCGTTTTAATATCTTAATATATATAAATCTCCTGTCACGATGTTTGTCCGCAATGGACTCCTTAACTACTTAATCGATTTTAAACTAAATTGGCACACCGTGAGCAGTCTGGTCCAATTTAAGAGATAGGATAGCTTAGATCTTTAATTATAGTCGCAATTTTATTTTATTGCAAATTATTTGTCTATAATTAATTGACAGTCACAATTATCTGTTAGCTCCAAAAGATTCTAACATTTGTAAGTAATCAATAGATGGCACCGCTATGATAAACAGACAAACGTGTCATATAAAAATTAATTTATTAACCTAAATAGAGCATACGCATATTATAAAACGCTTTATAACTTTTATTGAACTAAATGATTGCTAGAAATCACATTTATGGTAAAACAAAGTTTGCCGGATCAGCTAGTAGTAACCTTATAAGCTTTGAATTATCTCATAATCACATTCCGGATTTAAAATTTCAATGAACGGTCAATTAAAAGTTTTGACAAGCAAACTCATTAATAAAAATTTAATCGTAATTTCGTGAGAATAATCAAAGTCTAATAACTTATTTACCGCGGAGGTTAGTTTTTGCTAGTAGATCATATTACGCGGTATCTCTATGGCATATATTTCAATGTATGTTATCTAGATTGTGGAGGCACGGTCTTGTCCCTATTTGCACGTTCTGTACTAACTGACAAGCAAAATGGCGGCTCGAGACGCCTTTCTAATTTGCGCGTTTTTCTATACACTCTTGCCCAAAGAGGTTTCATATGAGGTGTATATAAGTTTTTAAGCCTTACCTATAAATTTCAATGTCGGATATTGTTTAATAAAAATGATTTTTCACAATTTAAAGAACTGATACATATTTTTAGTGCCATTCGATTTGTGGACAACGGTTGACATTCTTGGAAATATTTAAACGATTGAAAAAAATATTGCGAAGAATTCCAGTGACCGCGATATTTTGGCAGCAGAATCAACTTAGGATGTTATGGTATAGAGATTTATAAAAAAGATTTCCATCAAACCAAATAGGTTAAAAAGTGTTTTAAATAGCGTTTGTTCAGATGTAAACTTATTAAAATATTTTAATTAGGAGTTCAGCGTTACTTGCGGAAGTCCATAGTATAAAATCCCAATAGACCAATATAAGAATACTCCGCAACCCAACCACTCACATTTCGTCCAACCGAGCATCATCCAGGATATTGCCTCTACGAACAGCGTTCGATGAGACTCATTAGCGGAGTATTGCTTGTATATTGGTATATTGGGATTTTTTTAAATAATTACTTAAACTCGGTCTTAACTTAGTACCTACCTCATATTTTATCGTTACATCATAGTTATATAAACTGTTTACGAAATATAATTTAAATTTTATTTTACTCGGGAATGGTTTTTAGCAAAAAGTTGCGCGTAGGGCAAGTAGCCTTACTTGCTGAAACTTATTGTCTATAATTATATCGAATAAATGGCAAAGTTAAACTAGTTATAAGTTTATTCCTCCCCTTCTAAGGCTTCCGTATCAATGATGAAATACTGATTATAATACCAATGTATGCACGAACAGAGGTAGATAATTCTAAACAGTACAATTATTGATTCAGGGTTATTGTACTGGAGACAGTATTTAACATAACGTAATCCCTAGGAACTTTGACAAGACAAGGTCTCACTATGTGGCACTTAGACGCAGACCAAAAGCTTTCGTTGTCACAAAGTAATCAGTTACACAAAGTACAAAGGGAACGCGTTTAAAAGCTTTTACCTTCATGTGGTGGAAAATGACTGAATATCGCGGTAAATATGCAAATTTATTGCTTTTCTCACTGTTCAGTCATTACAAGCTGGTCTAATGATGAGTTTCAAAAATGAAATGCATTACTTAAAATTTATTACAAAAATATTTAGTCGGGAGCCGAGTTGCCAATATTACTAATATGCGCCTGCGTTACGATAAAGTATTGTGCCACTCTCGTGTTAGACATATGTAATTTTTGGGGTTTGGGGGAGTTTTTTTTAAAAAAAACCCCATATTATAAAAAATTTTTTTTTTTTTTTAGGGGAACACACCCCCCCCGGTTTTGGTTTTTCCAGGGGGGGGGCCCCCCCGTGCGGGTTGTTCCTTCCCCCCCCCCCCCCCCCCCCCCCCCTTTTTTTCCCCAATGTCAAAGTGTAACCAATATTTTAAGCGCATACAAAGCACGATAAAATATTTCAACACGTGGTAGACAGAGACAAAAGCGACATTTTGTAAGCTGTATATATTATGTTTATGAAAGACACCATAAAGTAATTATCGCATTACCATAATTGTAGCTCTAATTTATCAGTTCATAACAATGTGACTTCTATGTGATTCGGTTAAAGTGGCTTTTAACGATGTGACTATAGTGTTTGACTTGGAAAAGGAAAAAATAAACAATACTGGCTGGCAAAATTCAAAGCGGTGAGCCTCCGCGCTCCACCGCCTACTACTATGCTGACTTGGAGAAGATAAAGCGCCAGAATGAACACGATCGCCCAATCGGTCGACAAACTGATCGGCAGATCCGTGACTTACAAGATTGCCCGATCAATCGGCAAACCGATCGAGAGAAACATCCAATTGACTTTTCAGAGTACGTACGACAGAATATACAAGATTGCCCGATCAATCGGCAAACTGATCGAGAGAAACATGTAAACGATTTCTCAGAATACGTACGTCAGAATTTACAAGATTGCCCGATCAATCGGCAAACCGATCGGGAGAAACATCTGAACGACATTTCAGAGTATGTACGACAGAATGAACACTGTACGATTAGTCGACCGACTGAAAGGCAGATAGATCCTAACGAATTCTCTGAGTACGTAGAAACAAATGAGATCTTCAATGATGTCAAGGAACCGCGAGATAGAAAAGAGGAGACATATTCTACTGCTGGAACGTTTCCTATGCCTGAGCCGAAGGAGAAAGAACCGCTGCTCGCTGAACTGCAGGTGGTAGGAAGAGTACCCCTCACTCAATTGGAGTCCACTCCGGGGGTACGGAGAAGCAGAAGCTGGTATTTGTGTTGTCCAAATATGGGGGAAGAGGAGATGTCGAGGGAATCATCGTGGAGATATTCTAGTCTGAGGCCAGTTACAGCACCACCAGCACCTGGACAGAATGGTATTCATATGGTAAGATAAATTTCAGTATGTCTAATTTCTATATTCTATAACTAATTTATACCTCTAGAATGTCTAATGTATTAGGTATAGGCAAAGAATGATAACAACATTTTAACGTACGATTTGGTAATTTAAAGTTCGACATATTATGTTTTTATGTGGTTTTCATCAGTAGATAGTGATTCCATACGATGTTAAGCCATAAAAATGTTCATGTTCGCGTGTGTTTACTATGTATGTATTGTACCCGAGAGACGCGCAAGGTTAATAGTTTATATGCATAATCATTTGCTTTCTCATATATTCGTTCGTTATTATCGATAGGTCAAAGAAAGTTTGAGATAATTAAGAGAATCAGGCGTTACCTTGCGGAAGTCCATAATACAAAACCCTAATAGAGTATAAACGACAAAATCAACAAACAGAGCGCTGTTCGAAGAGGCAATTTCCTGAGGATGCACCTGTATCGGGGTGAAATGTACGTCAAGTGGTTGTTGATTTGGTCCTGGATTATTGCTTATATAATGGTCTATTAGGGTTTTGTAAAATTTGAGACGTAGTCGAGAACGCTGTTCGGTTGAGAATCTAAAACGAAATATTAATTGCGATTGGTTAAAACCCCTACTTCAACGACAAGTTATACCCTATTTAAATTATTATTCTTTTATTTTTCCTTTATTGATTAACTTCAGCAGCTGCGGAGGAGTCCTTCCGTCACTACAAGGGGTTCTTATAAGTTATAGATTAAAGAGTAACGAACAAAAACAATAATTTAAACACAATATTTTACTTAACAACAACTATAGATAATAAGTACCTGATAATTGCTTTTTTCGAACCAGTGTAATTTACTAACTACTAATAACTTCAAGAAAGACTTCATTTTTTTTATAATAGGGATGAATTGCCTTCACAGAGACAAATCATTTAAAAACTACGATCTTGCCTAAAGAAAGACTAATGAGTAATTTACATCTAACTTAATTTGCTAAAGAATATATAATATAAGAATAGTGCCCATTAACTTTCTTACAGTCTCTAATAAAGGCTGACACTTTTTTAATGTGTACTTCTAATTGTGTACTTCTAACTTAAAGAATCGTGGCGGCATGGATGAAGCGACAATTCGGAAAAACTGATTATAAGCAATACATTCACGACGCGCTCCATCGCGCGTGCTCATACATCAAAATGCAGTATTTAAAATAGACGATCTAAATTGATCATATTCAGAAGCACGGTTATTCGAAATACATGAAAAATAAATCATAGAATCATTAAAACTGCTGCCACTACACATACAAAGCTTAGCCTTGTATACCACGAAAAGTTCATTAGGAATATTAGAAACAAGGTGTCTCATAAATGTAACTACGAATTGTGTTTATTAAGCTACACGTAAGTAAAAAATATTAGATGAATTGTCAAAAATGATTAACCCGTAAATAGTATCAGCTATTAGTTGAAACTAAACTAAGCTATGTATCGTTTATCTTCACTATATCTTATCTTATATATAAAGTTGTCGTGTCACAGTTTTCGATTCCATACTCCTCCGAAACGACTTGACCGATTCTCAGGAAACTTTGTGAGCGTATTTAGTAGGTCTGAGAATCGGCTATTTTTCATCCCCCTAAATGTTAAGGCTAGTCCACCACTATTTTTTTCTTTTTTTTACTTTTCTATGGTACAGCAAACAACAATACATACAACCCTTAATTTAACCCCTCTACGATCAACCCCCTTTTTGTTTATTTATTAATATTTTTATTGAACTAAAAAAATGATTGCTAGAAATCACATGTTTTCCGGGTCAGCTAGTGTGAATATAAAAAAAGTAGTGTGGTCAGAGTGCAATGTCTGCAATTAAATAAAATGTACATATTCACGACATAAAATCAGAAAACAGCAATTTATTTAATGTCTCACCTGAACGTACACATATAAGGGAATGACAAGGTTTTTACCAAACCAAGCTGTAAGAAGCTGTACCTAATTAATGACAATGAGCGTTGAATATCAAAGGTATTGCGATTTTTCAAATAGCCGCTTGCACGAGTGGCATACATAATGTATTAGCGGTAAAAGTTGCGTTTCAGTAGACATTGTGTCGCCGTATATAGTGCACTTATCTGTATGCCACACACATACACAGGATGTGCTTTGTGTGTAAATATTCGGCGGCATAAATCAAACGAGACGTAATAACACTTAATATTTTACTTGGCCCGATAATGGCTAAATGTGAACGATTTTTAATTGAATTTAGATTTTTTTACGCGTTAATTGTGGTATGTAATACATATGAAAACTGTCTTTGAATAACACAAAATGTATGGACATTTACAACTATATAGTTGTATTATTTATATGGATCATTTCATTGTACCATATTCGTGGATAGAGATTGGAAAAAATCTTACTTTTCGCTTTGGAACCTTGGAGGAAGTCTCTTTTTCAATTATGACACTGAGATTATTTTGTTTTTTTTTTCAATAAATTAATCCCATTTAATAGTATTGTTATATTATTGAGAAAGCAATCGTTGTTTGTCATAAAAATTCAAACAGGCGAACTCTATCTAAAATTTATTGTGTGCGATTTACCAAGATTTGGTTAGGTTAAATGGTGAATTCGTAAAAACGGTTTGTACTCACCGGAATAAACAATTGCTGATTAATTGTTACATACACTAGGTAGATACGCCGCAATAATAATTGCGGGACTTATTTTAACACGATCGGTCGGTCTAGCCTCAAAGGTAAACTGAACTGATAAACATATATCTATTTGCGTGATATATTCTTATCACGCAGACCATAAATATACTGGAGATCCAACCCGGTATCCGATCGGCAGTCCGGTGACCATTGCGCCAACTGAGTAGTTATAGTTATAAATTTTTTCCAGTTGGCAACCCAAAGCAGCGGTCGGGTGGAAGATGTTACCTCCCTCCGCGCGGAACGTGACGCGTTGGTGCGTGCGTTGGCCAATGAGAGGCAACGTGCGGCCAGTGCGGCTAGAGCTCATGACGCGAGGCTTGCGGAGCTGCATGGAGTCATTGCTGAGCTGGTTAGACGGAGAGCGACAGACAAACGGGCGAAGGCGATCCCAGAAGAGGAAGTTTCTGGTGGGTAGAGGGATTCATCGATTGTTTAAAATCGAATTGCACGATTACGTCATATATATATACAACATATAACACTATTAGTTTTTTTTGTAATCGTGGTTCTATTTAGTTATAACTACGCCCACATAAGTAGCTGTTTGCCGCAGTATCACCCGCATTATTTAACATAATAATAATAATAACAATTTTCTCATTGTTCACAAGATTTTTTTCTTTTATGCTCTGTAATTATCGAAAGTGAGATATTATGCCTATCTCGATAAATACGGAAAAGGAATACTTCATCGTTAACAAGCGTTCTCCTGAGAACTCTAGTAAGGAAAGTTTACTGGGAGTTTAAAAATTAAATTATGTAAATAACAAAACGAAAATAATGTAATCAGGCGGAATTTCATACAATTAATTAATATATAAATTATGTAACATAACAACTCGCTTAAGGACTTCGTTCGAAGCTTTCGAATGGAAATCAGGAGGAAGCTCCATAGTACAAAAAGGTTGTGGCTGTTTTTTACGTATTATTGCTTTTATATAGATCTATTGGGGTTTTGTAAAATGGAAATTATTTGGTATTGGTTTCTGAATTTAACGCGTTGAGACAAATAAATAAACTCTTGATCTTATAATATTGGTATAGTTTCATAGTGTATCCGTACTATTACGATAGCTAGTCCAGTTTCATATTTCACCCCAAAGAGAACAGCCGGGTCAAAAACAACAATAGTCTCATAGGACTAGGTTTAATTTTATTTACGTAGATTGGAAAATGTTTCAGCTCATTATAAACTAAGTATCTATAATATTTCAGACGAATGCGAGTCGACAACACAACCGGCTGGTGAATTAGATGCGGACATCGACTTATCTAGGACTGATCAGGTACAATAGTTCCTCGCGGCTAACTTTTGGAAGCAGTGTCATTGTTTTCAGTATTATATCTCACTTCTAACTAGAAGCTGGAACGTTGTTTAGACTAAAACTTAGTCATCTGTTTCTAATATTGTCTTTTATTAAAATAACTATTACTCATTTAAAGAAAAACACTTTGTTAACGTATTAAGTTTTTTTTTACAAAATTTAAGCATATTACATTATTTTAAATTTTTCCGACGTTTCGCGTGCTTTACAGCGTGCGTGGTCAGGGTAGACTACTTAAATTACTTAAACTTTGTGAAAATACATAACTTAATCCGTTAACAAAGTGTTTTTGTTCGTCTGTTTCTATTTTATCAATTCCAGAAATACTGCTAAAAACTTAAAAGATCGTTGAAATCAGACGGTTTAATTATATGACATGTTGATCGTATTAAATCAGTTTAGAAACTCAATTTGCACTTAACCAGAATTTAAAGAAAAACACTTTATGAACGGATGTATGTTATGTATTTTTGCAAAATTTAAATATATTTTACATTATTTTAAATTTACCCGTGACCATGCACGCTGTAAAGTACGCGAAACGTCGGAAAAAAATTAAAAATAATGTAATATATATTTAAATTTTGCAAAAATACATAACTTATATCCATAAAGTGTTTTTCTTTAAATAAGTAACAGTTATGTTAATAAAAGTCAATATTAATTGATTAGTAAATTTTTACGTAAAGCTCTCCGTTCACGCATTTCGACACGTTTGGATACTTGGTTAATAACATCCGATTTAAATTGGCGGTTAAATTTATGTCCAATATTTCTATCTTACAGCGATCTGAGATTATGTAAACCTTACAGAATAAGATAACATTAAGAGGTACAATTGCACCTTATAACTAAAATAAATTTAATAAAAGTTTGTTACAAAAATATAAATTGTCCAACGGAAATATTTGTTTTTGTATGTCCTTTTTTTAATTTAATTTAGCGACATCTATTAACCGGTATACACTGAATCGCACTGGCTAAATTTGTATATTAAATAAAATAATATAAATAAATATAAAATAATAATAAAATAAGTAAGTAAATTAACACTTCTCGAGACTAGACACCGATCGTTTGGTTGACCTGAGCTGCCAATACCTTGGACCTGAAGCAACAGTGAAATTCCCTTAAATAATAACACTACCTGGGCCTTCTGGCCGTCAGTGTTTCGCCTGGTCAAATTTCTTTAGCGTAAAGGGCCTTCTTCATTACAGTATGAATATTAAATAATTGAAACTCGCATTCATACCCTTAAAGAGGTTTTGTTTTCCTTTTCAGAATGAGAATTCATCCCTTGTAAGCCCAGCTGAGCTGCCGAGCCCCCAGGACCCCAAGGAGCTCCCCGATGACAGCACCAGTACTGGCACCAACGAAATCAGGTAAAACCCGCGAATGTATTGAGTTTAGTTTTGCAGCAGTCCAAACGTCTCGTGAGTGATTTTAAATAAAATAGCTAATAGTATCAGGCGTCTGACAGACTTTCTACGAGTCCCTAAGACCAATTTAGTAGTAATATTCTGAGAACAAACCCCCAAACACTTGATGCATTCGATTAAATGCTACTTTTTTTTTCTTCATCCTTATATTTTAAAAAGCTACATTAGACCCTAAAAGCGAAAAGCTCTGTCCATTTTTTCGACATATTTATCAGATTTCAATTATTCGTAGTAAATTGGGTTTTATCTCTTGAAATAACATTGTTTGCATATACTCTTGGAGCTCCAAACATACCCCCTTCATAAAAATTAATTTAAAAAAAAAAATTAATCGCTTGTCTCTTTCATCATTTAATAAACAGAAAGAGAAGAAACAGTGGTTCTACTTTGTCAGGTAGTGCTTTAGGTTTCGTCTTTTATATTTAAAATAATGTTTTTTTTATAAAAGTATATATCGGCGCAAAACTGCATATCGGCGCAAATCGGCAACATTGCTGCGCGTATTCGGTTCGCCCCTCTTTGGTCACACCTCTATGGTCGCCCCCCCTACTACTACTACCCCACTACAGTTGTAATAAAAAGACGAACGCTACATCAGAAGACACATTCGCTTGTTTGCGCCCGGACAGTGAAGACTATTATTGTGTTACGCGTTACGTAGTAAAAGTGATTATTTTAAAGGAAGTGTTTTTATTGTGTGTCTGTTCTCAAGTAATGGAATGTTTGAATGACAATAAAGAAAGTCACGTCACTAGATTTAAAAACCTTACTCCGGTTCCTAATCCGACATATATTATTTTCAGAATACAGCCGATACTAGAAGTCTCAGCACCACAGGACTCGGAGAACTGCTCCAGCTTGAGACTATCCGAGAGGGATTCTGAGATATGTGTTACTACAGCCAGGTAAACCATGACTAATTTAATTCGCATTAATTTAACTTTCGTTCTGGAAGTACGATACAATTGTTTGTTATCTTTAACTGTAACTTATTTGTGATACAAATAGTGTCAATATATTATATTGTCTTTTATAAACATAACTGTTACTCATTTAAAGAAAAACACATTTTTAACGGGTTATGTTATGCATTTTTTTGCAAAATTTAAATATAATTACATTATTTAAAATTTTTCCCGAAGTTTCGCGTTCTTTTCCAGCGTCTGGTCCGGTAGACTGAAGACATAAGATGTTGCGCTGTAAAGCACGCGAAACGTCGGGAAAATTTTTAAAAAATGTAATTATTTTTAAAATTCCAAAAAAAAAAATAATTATATCCAAAAAAAGTTTTTTTTTCTGTTAATGTATTATTATAGTTTCATACCCAAATGGTATCAAACATATAAACTTTAAATTTTTGAGAACTTTGATCGCCCTACGGCCGTAATATAGGTGCATATATGTGTAGGTGCTGCCAAAACAGCCGAGCTCATGGGTCGAACAACAGCTGTCAGAGAGAGAGGGGCTCACCAGCGCTATTGCCACCTTCTCCTGGTATGTAATCATGTCTTATTTATTGTGAGAAACACACATACAGGAATGTCAAAGATGTTAATATTTAAATTGAATGTGAATGTGTGTTTGTGTGTGTGTGTGTGTGTGTGTGTGTTTGTGTGTGTGAGTAAAGCGGGACACGTAAACATACAAACAAAATCATCAAAATTTGCTACTAATCTTAAATTTCGTAGAAAATCTATTTTTTTATATACGTTATATGAATAGTGTCTAATTATTATTAATAATAATATTTATTTCAAACAAAAAATACACCTAATTTATATGACTAATACTTTTAGTTAGGGTTAGCCGTCATATACATAACATTTTGCAATAGTCGAGGCGGCCCACCATAGTTTTATTACTTTTGTACTGTTAACCGTGTTTTGTGTGTATTTATGTGTTTCTGCATTATCTTGTATTATGTTTAAGGAATGCTTAATATGGTAGCTTTAAACATACAAATGAATACAATCGTTAAAATACGTCAAATCATTGTATAGTACTTTAGGCGATATACAAACATAACTTGTATATCAAATAGTAAAAAACATGTTACTACACAATAATGTATTATATTTTAGACGATATATAAACTTAAAACTTATATATCAAATGGATTTTATCAAATACCACGACTTTAATTATAAGTACATTTGTGAAAGGCAAAAAGAAATATTAATTTCGATTGAATGAAAAACAGGTCGTTGCGAATCCAGGCAGGCGAAGATTGCGTCTCGTGTTCGACTAAAAAAGACATCGGAGACCGAAACGAATCAACCAATTTCTAATGAAGAGGTACATCAAGTAATTTTTTATATTTGACCGATTATACAGTTTTTTAGCAAAGACAGTTTTTTTATAAAATAACACATGATTTGCTCTGTCTATACAGTTGAAAACCTCCTTTTGCAGTCGGTTAGAAGACAATTAAAAGTCTCAGTCTAAAATCTCGGATGTTTTTGTAATAGTTGTCTCTTGAGAAATTTTTCAGACTTGCTCCGCTATACATTTGCTTTTCATTTATTATCTCGTGATATAAGGAACGTAGAAAAAATCTTATGTCATGTATGTATGTTCAAGTGGTGCGTGGAGGCGGCTGAACGGCTCGCGTTAGACGTTTGCGCTCAGGCCGATCTAAGGGAAGCGTTGGTTGCGGCTAACCACGAGGGTAAGTTTAAAAGTTATTCAATATTAAATTAATTTATACCAAAATTATTTTTAATGTCGGATCTGTAAATATATAATTCTTCAAGTCAAGAGCAACAAAACATAACATAACATTTAACAAAACATATTTATATGTCGCCGGTTCCACCGGATTTAAATCGTAGGGTAAGCCGTGACTATCCGCCATTTTTTTTTACTTTGTAAGTCAGTGCGGATTCCGGTTCCGGTTGTCAATTCGTAAACACTGTTTGTATTTTCTGCAGTTCAAGTTGAGTGAAAATAAATGTTTTTACCTAATTTCACGACCTGGCTCCGACTGAAAACATTAGAAGAAACACGGTGAAGTGTGTAACATCAATCAGTTTTTCACAAACTCCTGGATTTACTCAACAAAGAACACAAAATATTCACGGCAATTTTGAGGTTACAAATTCAAATTGGTGAAATTAACATCTGACATCTGACGTTTTAGTCTGACTGTCACTATCAAACATACAGTCAGTGTTGCCAGTAGAGAAAAACATTCTACATTACGTTCCGTTACACGTAATATCGCACGATGGACGGCCAATTTCAACTTTTGTTTGAAAAAATGAAGATCGAGATGGAAGCTCAAACCAACACTATAATGACTATAACTAATGGATGAAAAATTAGCTCCATTAATGGAAGAAAATAAAAATTTGAAAATAAAAATAGAAAAACTGGAAAACGAGTTACAATATTTAAAAAGAGGACAACGCAATAATAATATTGTAATATTTGGCTTAGAGGAGACCGAGAAATCTAAACTAGATTTAATACAAAAATTAAAGGAACATTTCAAACAAGATCTACAGATAAGTCTAGAAAATACAGAAATCAACAAAATTCATCGTTTAGGACGCAAAAAGCCGGAAGGCAATAAAGGGAGGCCCATTCTATGCTCTTTTATAAATAACTGGAAGAAGGAAGAAATAATTAAAAGTAAGAAAAACCTAAAGAAAATTTATATAACAGAGGATTATTCACAAGAAGTGCTCCAGAAGAGAAAGCAATTACAAGCAGAACTAGTAGAGGAAAGAAAGAAAGGTAATATTGCTTATTTAAAATACGACAAACTAATAGTGAAGCAGAATACCGACAATCAAGACAAAAGGAAAAGAGAAATGTCCTCTTCACCATCCACCAGCAATAGCCAACCAAAAAAGGTGGCTTTCACTTCAACTAAGACTAATAGGGCAGATGCGTTTGACATAATGAGAGTTAGATCAAATTCTCTATCAAACATGGCTTCCAACAAGAAACAATAGCAACTAAATAACGGCGAACGGAATCAAAAATCACATAAGGCAACCAACAATAAAGAAACAACAAATAACATGACTCCCCCAAGCCGACTGGTCATCGTGGGGGAAAAAGACCACAACCTTCCAACAAAAGAAGCAAACAATAAACGGTCAAATATCTACGTCGCAGCATTAAATGTACGTACATTAAAAGAATACGAAAATTTAGCACAACTTATATACGCGCTCGATCCAGTCAAATGGGACATCATAGGACTCAGTGAAGTGAGGAGAATGGGTGAGAGAATAGAAGAACATACAGACTTCTTATTCTATCATATAGGGGAAACGCAAGGCCAATACGGGGTGGGTTTTATCATCAGAAAACAAATAACTGGGTACGTGGAAGAATTTATAGGGATATCAGAGCGTATTGCAATAATGAATATGGAACTACCCGGATTTAAAGCTCCCTGGTCAATTGTACTAGTATATTCACCCACAGAGCAAGCTAAGGATGAAACTATTAATCAGTTTTATCTAGATCTAAACAGAGCAATTACTGAATACTGCCATAGCAGGAACGACGTGGAGCAGAGTAGCCCAAGAGAGAAGCGAATGGAAAAGGTTGGAAGAGGCCTTTGCCGATTGGCAAACAGATCTACAGAAAATAAAAAAAGCGATATAATAGATTAGATTAATACATACCTAATATTAAGATTTCTTTAAGTTAAATTTTTTGTAAATAGCAAAGATCTGAATAAAAGGGCTTTATTATTATTATTATTATTATTATTATAAGTCAGTGCGCACAACCGGCGCAGGCGTCTACTCAATCGCAACTGAATTAAAAACAGCGATTTAGCTTCGATTCAACGTATTACTTACAGACATGTCAATTGTCATAGACACTAGAATTCATCGCAGTCACCGATCAATGGCGCCTCTTTATACTATACGTGAATAAATTCCTAACATATATATATCAGTTTTGCTATTATACAGGCATAAAATACTTGGGACTATTATATTATTACTTCATTATATAAATTTATATTCCTTTCAATTTCAGAAGAGTCCATAACCACTGAACTATGGCGAGCGCGCTGCGTTCGTCTTGCGGCCGAGTGTCGGGTTTTAGACGCAGCTTTACATAGAGCGGTGGACACACAGCATCGGTAAAGTAATTTTGGCTTAAAATATAAAGATAATAAATATTTATTATATACAAAAACTGTTTTGTCTATCTCTCTATAAAATTTTGTATCATGTACTATACTCAAAATGGTTTTGCAAATGTTTCGAATTGATTATATCGTGTTATTGATATGTCTATTTAAACGAAGCAATAAAGTCAAATTTAATACTTTACAGGTTATCCTGCGCGTGCGCAATGCACGAGTCGTCGTCCGTGGTACTGTGCTCCGCGTTAAAGGCCGCCGATCGAGCGTTAGAAACCTACGATGTGTTGCTTGCCTTGGCTGAAACGCAAAACGACACAGATAGTCCAGAGGTAAGAATAATATTTAGTGTAAAAATTATAGCATAGCATCCGTCTAACGATTACGGTTTGTTCTGATGCATTCTATTAATTTCCAGCGTTCCGCAGCGGAAGGCGTGGCGCGTCGATTGTTGCGTCGGCTCGAGAGTGGTCCCGTATGGGGTCAGGCGCTGCTGTCCCCAGGACCATGGCACGATCATCAACAGTGTGTATTTTCCTTCAAACCATTTAACACCCTAATTAAATGACATATTAAGGTTTCATTATTATTATTTAGTTAAAGTAAGTATTTATAAGTAAAATATTTTAGGGCTTCAGTTATCTCTAAGTGAATGAATACTTTCAGGAACAATACAACGGAGGAAGATCTAGAGCCGTGGAGCGACGAATGCGAGGTGCGCCTGCGCAGACACGCGGCGCGGCTCAAAAGAGAGACGGTGGCCTTGCGCGCCTTGAGGCCGCCGCCGCATATGTATTCACCGCACGGTGAGTAGCCAGGATCGAAGAATACCTTAACGCTTTAATACACTTATAATACTTATATATAGTAGTAAATATATACATTTTCAGATTCATATATACAAAATATCATGAAATTCCTCCTGCCAATCTTACACTCACAATATTTCGCCTATATAATATAAGGTCGAATTGTACACCCGAATATATAACATACATTACATGTTCATCGAAAAATAAGCTGAAATTTGATTATATTATGCCCGAACAATTTTGGATGTAATTAAAAGGGCATATCGATTTTTAAATAAACTTAATAGTAGCACTTAACAGGAGCTTTAAATTTTACAAACGATATTTATTACAGGAGTCTTATTATTAATTAATTAATTATGTTATAAATCAAAATCCAAATAGACCAATATACAAGCAGTACTCCGCGAAAATCCCACAGCCACTCGACGCACGTTTCGCTCCGACACCGGAGCATCATCAGGATGTTGCCTCTACGAACAGCTTGTATATTGGTCTATTGGGATTTTGTTCTATGGACTTCCGCAAAGTAACGCCTGATTCTATTAATTATATGTTATAAATGATCAATTGTAAACCTACAAAGTCTACAGATATGAATTACTCTATTAGGACAACTATATTTTTCTATATAAATATTTTTTTTAATAAATGACGCTATATAGAATATTTTTTCAGTGTAACATGAATAAAAAATTATTTTTTATAGATATTGAGGACAGTGAGGGGAAGCCGGTGGAGGACGGATTATTAGATATGGAGACAGCTGTCATGATGCAGGTTAGCTTAACCAAACTAACAAATTTAGTAAATTATTTAATTTAAATGAAAACACTTTATGAACGGATTTAAGTTGTGTTTTTGCAAAATTTAAATATATTTTACATTATTTTAAATTTCTCGACGAATCGCGTACTTAACGCACACTACGTTGAGTTCGTGCGTTCATAAAGGTTGTTTTCTTTAAATGAGTAACAGTTATGTTAGTAAAAGACAAAATTATTTAATGTTTTTAAATAAACATATATTCATGTATCATGCAGTACTGTATACGTACGTCGTACGTACTCGTATACGTACGGACACAGTTACGCGTGTGTTAGGTTAAGCAGGGAAGGGTGGGGCCCGGCCCCCCCCCCAAAACCCCCCCCCCCCCCCCCCCCGGGGGGTGCCTTTTTTTTTTTTTTTCCAAACCCCCCCCCCCCCCAAAAACCCCCCCCCCCCCCCAAAAAAACCCCCCCCCCCCCCCCCCCCCCCCCCCCCCCCCCCCCCCCCCCCCCCCCAAACCCCCCCAAAAAAGGGGGGGGGGGGTTTTTTTTTTGGGTGTTTTTTTTTTTTTTTTTTTTTTTTTTTTTTTTCCCCCCCCTTTTTAAAAAAAAAAATTTTAAAAAAAAAAAAAAAAAATAATTTTTTTTATAAATTATAAACGTGCTTCCACGCATTCTTTTACAGTAAATAGAGTTACGTTTTCGCAGGAGGTGCTATTGGCTCGCGAGAATCGGGTGGTCGAACGAGCTGCTTCAATACTGCAAAAGCAGAACTCGCAACACAAGGTTCGTTAACCGACCCCACCTGGGTTATCTGAAATTGCTCCTAAGACTTGATAATTGTATCACAGATGTCATTGTGTGATGAAAAAAGTGTTATTATTACTCTAAGGCGAAAACAGGACGGCCTTACCACATCAGCGTGAGAGAGAAAGAGAAGTCGCTCAAATTTAATAAGATTACTGAATTAAATAATACATCTTTATTTCAGGAATCTTTAAGTGAGCTAGTATTTTAGTGAAAATATTATGTGTTTATTTCAGAGCGATGTATCGCGCGGCCGTCGTCGTGTAGAACGGGAGAGGCACTGGCTCGATACGCAAGCGTCGGAAACTGATTTGTGAACTACCCACAAAATTATCACTCGAGAACAAACATTAATTTTCGATTTTTATCAAATCGAATTATGAATTTTTTTTAAAGCGCTTTTGTTGAATTTTAATTATGGTATACGTATATTTTTATTAAATAAGAGTTTAGTTTTCTCTTGCATATACGATTAAAACGAGACAACGATTTAGCATCACATAGAAGTACAATAAAACAGTAATTAGCTTAGATTAGAAACTGAAGAAAATATTAGACGGTAGGTAGTTTTTTATTTTTTTTTATGGTTTCGAAAGCATGAATTGATATTATCAAAAGCAATATAACATATCGTTATGTGCATCTGGTTAAAAATAAATATATTTTTGATTGAAAGCGTAAATACTTATTAAAAGAGATGCCAAATGCTTTGCCTTAAACTTGTGTCACTTTAGGAAGATATTTTTTACAAATACCCTCAAAACATATCAGTCTAAACTCTTTGTTAAAGTACTCTATAAAGTTTTTTCTGTAGAATGTGATTGCGATGAGTACTTTAGTTTAAATAGATTTAGACTGATTTATTTTACATCTATATGGGTTTACACTCGTGGGTAAAAATATTGCGACGTTTTAGATTTTGACTTAATGTCAAATCAAATCTCATTTATATACGTAGTAAACACTGTGGCGCTTTACATACTATTAGATTATAGTACTTTAATTTCTAAACCCATCCTAATTGTGTCTATGGCGAGTGTTGCCTAATGTCACTGATCGAAAACGCTTCGCAGTTGATATTGCTTGAGTTTTTTCTCCCCAAAGTGTTGCAAAGTGCTTTGCAAATATTAAAAAAATGATGTTTTTAAAAATATATTTTTAATAAATAATATTACGGTAAGATTAAAGGTATGTGTAAATATTCAAAATAATCTTGCTTTAAATTAAATTTGTGCATATAAAATCCACGCACATAAGTGAAATATCTCGATAAAATCCATTTTTAATTTGTCAATGTCATTTGAATAAGAAGTAAATTCCTCTATAACGATAGACTAAATAACGCGTAAATATACAAAATAATAATTTACATATATAATTTAATTATAACATTTCCTAAGGGTGAAACTTATAAAGGTTACACTTACCTTACGAGGTAAGGGCCGTCGTTCAATAAGTGTCTCGAGTTATAATCTCCATATAGCTTATAGGTAAGCTTGGAATGTCATATAAAACTGAATTTATAATCCTTTGGAAACAATGATAAAGTCGCTCAGAGGCACTATTTTGTATAACAAATTTCTTACACTTACCTCGGAAGATAAGTGTAGACTTATAAACTGTAGGTGTTTTAAATTTCAGCTTATAATATTAATCAAATAAAAATAAAGAACTTTGATCTGCAATTGTACCATCACATCTATAATATTGTAACATGTTTTATTATCGCCTGTATGAATTTCAAACCAATAAAATTATAGATTTTATCTTATAATAGTATATGACCGTAAACTAATGTATGATTGGACCCTGTATGTATGTACAGAATGCGATGGTGCTAGATTAGGTAGTAAACCAATAAAATATGAATAATCTGTTTTGTTTTATTTTTCCTACACCTTTAAATCCTTCCACTCAACAAAATGAGATTTGATTATTATGAATACTGTTTATTCATTTCCCTACTTAGATTAAGATAATTGGGGTACTATGTTAACTTGATAAATATAGATTATATTAGAATATTTAAATAACAGGTGCGTTTTTTTCTGAAAGTAAATTTATTATAAAAATATTTTATTACTTACAATTATATATATTTACAGTAAATAAAAATTTAATTAACTTACCTGAAAGAAAACAACAGATAAGACACTTATTTACACACATTTAAAAAAATCATTTAAAATTATAAAATTAATATCTATCTTCATAGGAAAAATATTTTATTATTGACTGAAGAAATTGTCATATTATGTACAGTATAAAGCATAAATAATAATAATAATACATAAAGAATCTTTATATGTATAAAAGTCCTTGATAAAACTTCTCACATCTTATATTAAACTTATTGTAAATATCAATTAGCAAGCAGATAAAATAGTATAAGTTAAGGCCATTAGTAATTAATAATATTCTCCAGTACATCACTACATCGTATCTTTAGTTTTGGTGTTTTATTAAAACCATTTCTTGTTTAAACCATAGGTTTTAATAAACTTTGTGTCCCTCTATACACCATCTTAAAGGGTTTCAAACTATGTTCCGCAGTTTGCTAAGACTGAGTTGTAAAAGTTAGCTGAAAGCTAAGAAAAACGAACTTTACTTAAATCGCATCTCAATCGGTAAATTTGACATTTAGACGAACGAGCTTCACAACAATTCAACAGCAGAATACTAGTAAAGTTAAAGCTTCAATAGAACGGTTTGACGTCACGAGTGGTGCTGCCAGCCCGATTGCAAGAGTAGCAATACCCCATATAATTTCAAAATTACAACCGCAAAAAATCATTTTTGAAAACAGTTATCATACATTTTTTTAGTTAAAATGTTTTTTTTTATCTTTTTTAAAATTATTAATTACTGTAGAATACACTAAATTATTATTATTAATAAATTTTGTACTGACCTTCAAGAACTAATAATTAACTAATCCAATTAAAAATGTGAACTTTTAATATGTTACTTAACAAATGAACAAAGTCGAAGAAAACGTCCCTTAAATTAGAAATGCAAATATCTGGAAAATAACATCTATTGTTTTATAATTGATTTTTCCTTATGATGCCTATAAGAAAATATCATGAGAAGTGAACATTAATAAAGAATGAATAAATAAACTATCCTTTTGCAAATATTTTAAGTCATAAAAATACGCTTAAATAATTGTTAGACGGTGATAATTCATTAGAATACTTATTTAATTAAACTTCACATTGGAATTTATTGCTTTTAAAATGGCAACACTGAATATTTTGTCAATTGTTATTATAAAGTACTTGACAAGTCGCTAACGTTCTATCCAGGTATCAGTGGAATACCAATTCAAAACGTCGCTTCAGCGTAACGATATCCAAACTTCAACGACACGCCAGCGACATCAAAATAGGAGAATAGCCCTCTGCTTTGATTACATGACCAAGAACAAAAAATGCTACTGTAGGATTAGAACTACACTTTTTTGTTGGTGATTGTAAATTGTGTTAAAGGAATCATTGCTAGTTGACCTCCCAACCAGTGTATCCTTATTTTACTACGTGATACAAATGAGGATATATCTATATAATCTAATATAAAAAGCAAGAAATCGCTATGAAAACCACCAGAAGGTGCAGATTGTCAAGAAAACGTAGATAAAAGGTTAAAGCAAGCTTCCAAAAAGAATAAACACGCTAATATCACAAAATATTTAGCAACTTCTAAATTACATCCTTCGCAATTCCTAGCAACAAATGAATTCCCGGGCACCGTGGGAGAGTTTTATCAATACTCCTATTCACTCTTACGCCTCTTTGTAAGTTTGTTAGGTTCTAGTACATTGAACCTAACAAAAACATATTCAGTTTAACAGAAAATCAAAAAAGATTCATACAATCTAATCAAATATATATATCGCAACTTTGAATGTACCTAAGAATTTTACTTGCAGACGCAAGGTTGCTAGAACTAGTCTTTATTTATTTATAAGTGCATGATGTCCCAAAATATAGAATAATTGAAGGTGGAAATAAAAATAATTTTCTTCAATAAAATTTTTATTAAAATATATTTATAAAGTATAAAATACATCCATTATATAGGTACAAATAGGCTCATATTTCTTTACATAGGCACTTTGTTGTAAGTAAAAAATATATTCACAAATATAATCTGTCTCAGTTACTAGTTTATGTACTCTTGCCAGTTTCTGGTAAGTAATATTGACAGAAATCTTTAGTAAAACTGCTTGGACTGATTATTTTTATGAACACTACAAATATACTTTGCAGTACAAACATTAATTTGTGGGCTCAGCTAAGGCACTTAGTAGAAAAGAGATTTCATCTCAAGTCTAATTTAGTCATACACTTAATGACACTAATTTATAACGTCTCTGATGAAATCGTTTTATTATTAATATTTTAAAGACTTAACTAGTCTGTATCTATGAAATAAATCTTTATTAACACAATTTTCACTTGATTTGGAAAATAACCACAGACTGCAAAACTACTACAAAAATGTGCATATAAAAAATTTAAAAAATATAAAAATCTGAGATTCGTGTTTATATGTACATCTCTCACGAGAGATTTAATATTCATCTTAAATAACCAATACAATTATGATTAAAACACTAAATACTAATTCTACTATAGATGTATACCCCACATTCTAAAATGGGTTTGTCAGTATAAAATGTCTGATAAGATTTTTTTTTATCATTACATTTTAATTCCCTGATGAGACTGAATAAATTGATTTTAACTGAACAAAGGGGAGCGTTTTTTACGTATTTGAACGACAGTATTGTTAGCTTAACACATAATTCCGATTCATCAAAATAAATCGGGAAAAATCACAAACTAGTCCGTAAATCTGTCTCTTTTCATCTTAAAAATAATTTTACACAAAATACAAAACTTGTTAATTTACAATTTGAATTTCTTTTATTCATAATGCCTGTGGTCGCTATCATTATCAGATATTTGATTATATTTTCGTTAAATCTGCGTACATCCAATTTAATTTTAGACGGTACTTATGTTCAAAAACGTATAATAAAAATACAGTAAACACAAACAACAATAAAACTAAATTGCATTAATAATTGACTCAATTATTGCTTATAATACTTAAAAACTAATATATTGCTTTTAAATGAGATGTAACGTTGAGAATAAAATAATATGGCTTTATTAGATCACTTAGTTTCGCCCCTCTCTAACATATGAGTGAGAGGTTCCTACAAATGAGGCTCGCACTGTTTATGAGTGTCGAGCACTTACCTGAGATTGCTGTAAGCTTAATCCAATAAACGAAAACTATTGTTAGTTAACACTGAAATAAAACCTTGTTTGTAAAATTATGTACAAAGTAGTATTTATATAAAAATTAATAGTCTTCTTTAAGCCTGACCGAGTATAGCGGGCAGCTGGAAGACGCGGATTTGTAATTCAACTAGGCAATAGATATGACCCATATTTTTCATTAATATAAGTATTGCTGTATAAGGGTTGTTTCCAATTAAATATTGTAAACCATTTATATAACATGAATACAAATAATGTTTTGATAATAGATATGTCATACATAGAATTCAATTGTTTTTTTTTTTTGTTTTTTTTTTTTTTTTTTGGGGCCATATACTTTGCCAATACAAAGTATTAGATACTATCTTAACATAGCTGAATCACGTTACTAAAAATATAAATTCAATCAGTATCGATATGTCGATAGGTCGATAAATATATCGAACAATAACTATGCTTTGTCGATATTGAGGCTGTGAGCTTATTGCTTCTGCTTCTGGTCTCAACTTCGAATCCCGTTAAACACATCAATATTTCAGAACTTCCCGCTTACCAATTGACCATCGCCGTTCATCTGAACATCGAGCGGGCCCTTCTTCAATCTATCTATTTTATTCCCCTCCCCCTTCACATCTATCTTAATCTCTTTCTCTTCTGCACTCTCTTTCTTAATCAAACCCCGCCATTTAGGTTTCCTTAAGACCGCGTCGCGCAATCGTTCCACCGCGTACGGATTCGCGAAATGGGTGTACGTAGTTGATTTAATATACATTTTGATTTCGGGACTGAGCGACTCCGATAGATGCACGTCGTCTATAATCAGCACGAGAAGTTTCGACTTGCTGTGCGCTGTCAAATATTCGATCCTCGCCCAGTAGGACTTAACAAAATTGTGGGAGAGGACGATGATCGTCCAACGCGATCGCTCGACCGATCGCTCGATCTGATCGACGATCATTTCGCCGGGGATCCAGTTGCGCGTGTGTACGCACAGTTTGAGCGGCTGCGGGCCGCTTTCGAGTTTCTTCACGATCTCGTCGACGACGCGGACGTCCTCCTGCGCGAACGACACGAACGCGTCGTACTCGTAATCGCCCAAATCCGTATACAACTGGAAGCCGTACTTTCGCAACAATATACGAATGATGACGACATTCCTGTACGCGACAAAGATGGCAACACCGAAGAAGCAGACGATCCCTAGCGCTAGGAGACTGTACGTGACTTGACTCTTTAAGGAGCAGATTTGGTCGATATCTTTCGTTTCGATATAGTCGCCGTTGTCGCACGTTAATTTTGAATAGAATTTAATTTTTCCATTAAATTTCTTTAATAGAGCAACACTCTCTTTGTGCTCGCAGTCGCATTTCAGGGGGTTGTTTATGAGATTTATGGTAACATTTTCGAATAATATTTTTGGAGCAGTATGGAGAGCGTTGTTGCTTAGATCAATTTCGATTGGATTATCAATCCCCATTTCAAAGTTTGTTATATTTAACCCTGACACGTTTAAAAGCTTAACATATGGTGGTAATCCATCAATATGCGTGTATTTCTCTAATCGTAGGACTGTATCGTGGGGCGATCGACTAATATCCTGGAAATAGGGCAACGACGCACACTTGAACTCGAGTTGTCGCCTCGCGATTCTTTCGCTACAAATACAGCCGTCAGGGCACAATGGATAATCGCAGGTCAACATGTCGACCGACAAGTCGGCCAACTTGTGTCCCGATAACTCTTTCGGCGTCGCACAATTCGCGTGTTGTATGTGTATCCGAGAGAATGACCTGTTGTTGGCCAGAGAAATGAAGTTGTAGAGGGAACAGTTACAATCGAATGGGTTATAGTCGAGCAACAGATCGGGCAACGAATCGGGCGAATTGTTGGGTTGTAATACCAAGTCTACATATGTTATGTTGTTGTAGCGTAGGTCCACGCGGGTTATGTTGTCAAAGTTTATGCGCTGAAACATTAAAAAATTATTTTGCTCAATAAAATTAAATTGTGCTTGCTTTGAGAGAGAAATTATTATCCATTTTGAGCTACCAAATGAATTTGAAGTAGAGAAAAAAATTGTCGACATTTTTGGAAGAATTTGGTCTGTATTTTGTGGCTTCATGTCTGAGCCAGAACGCGTTCTTAAAACTCCATACAAATTTCAAAAGAAGCAATACTTTCCTTTTCCAAAACTGTGTTTACACTGTATCTGCTAATAATTTAAAAATCAAAATTTTATCAAAATATTATAAATTTATCTAACTTACATCCAACTCGCTGATGTAATTGTACGAGAGGTCCAAATTCGTCAAGAAGACAAACGAGAACCATACATCGTACACCGTGGTTATACTATTGTGGCTGAGGTCCAAATTACGAAGGTCCAAGAGAGATGGTATCGCTTCAGAGTATTGGACGATCAAGTTGTGTGAAAGAGAAAGTATCTGAAATCAATTTTAAACCATGCAATAAATATTTTAGGTCATTTTAATTTTTGTAAATATAGCTTTTAATTAGTGTTAATGGAAACCAATGTTTAAAAATGCATAATAATTAAATAAAATCCACTAATATCGTATGTTCATAAAAAACACTTAAAGCTTATAAACTATTGTTTAATTGACAGTGTTTGGACAAAATTAAAGTTTATAAAAAAATGAGGGTAGTTCAAGATTTTTTGTACAATCTCTTAGAAAAGAAACGAATACTTTGGAAGTATATTTAAAAACTTATATTATATATTACTAACCTTTAGATTTCGCAGAGAATTAAATGTTCTAAATTGCAGGCTTTTTATTTGATTATAATTCAAATACAATTCCTTTAAACTAGATAAATTCTCGAACAAATTGCTGAAATATAAAAAAGTATTAATTGTTTCGCTGAATTCTATCAAAATATCAGGAGACTTGATGGAGGGTTAATTAAATAAATATGGAACTTGAGAATATCCCATTTTACAAATGGGAGAGGAAATAAGATTGAAAACAACATAATAGTCCCTAGAATTCTGTTAACTATCAAAAAATAAAAATTTCTAACAACTAATACAATATAAATCGAAACAATGTAACACCATGGGAATATGGGTTCACTAACCTGTGGTAAGAAGAGCGGCAACAGCGCGGCGCGCTTTAACAAATCGCCAACGAATGCACAATTAGATACCTAAACCTACACTGAATAGACGTCTGACCTCGAGTACTGAGTCAATCCCAATCAAATTTAAATTATGTGCTCCCCATTCATAAGGACCATAGTTATCCTTATAATTCCGAAAAACATCCTTTGATGTGTTTCGGAAGGCTTTAAAAAAACAAACTTAAATCTAACACAAATAATAAGGTCTATTTTCACACAATTACCAAGTATAGGACACTTAATTTATTACGTCGTATACTAAATTAAATAACCGTCCAATTTGCTGATAAAATTAAACAAACGTAAGTCTAACTATAAATAATGTCCAATTTCGCACATTCTACACAAACAAAGAGCGCCCTCTTCAAACGCCTCAACCCCCCAAATTATTAGTAGCCAGCGACTCACAGATAACGCGAGACCTTACACACACACACTCAATAAATGAAACAATCAAACCTTCATTTCTCCCTTTCCCACATTGTTTATTTTCTGTTTAACTGTTTGAACTATCTACTTTTTTTTTTGGTAATATGCTTTATGACTTAGTAATGGGCATAAGGTATAAAATGATTTGGACTAATTTGACTAAGATTTTTGACTGGCAGAGAACATGTGATTTGTAAGGGTCATTAACCTGATAGGATGGCGTAGTAAACAAAACGGCTGTTGTAAATGTTCAAAACAAAAATATGTCCAATGACTAAACTTTAGATTATTTGTAATGAATATTTGTATACTGGCAGGGAAGATGACTTATACGGTGTTTAATTTATTGTCGCATTGTCCTCTCCACATTGTATATAAAGTTCTCGTGACACGGGGTTTATTGAACTCCTAATTTTAAATTGTAAATGCGCATTAGGCCTGAGAATCGGCTATCTCTATTTTTCATCCTAAATGTTAAGGGTGGTCAACCCCTAATTTTTTTTTGACAAAATCTTAATTTTTTTTTATGTATCCTTTTTTTTTCCCCCCTACGATGTACCTCTATTTTTTATTTATTAATTTAAAACTGTAATCCTTTATGCAATAATTTTTTGTTGATATGACTGAATAAAAAATATAATAAGAATGAAAAAGCTTCACATTTTGATTCATCCTTATACATTTAGAAAAACATAACGTTTAATGAACTCTAGGTACTCACTCATTCAAATCTTCAATACTATTTCTCTCCATGTTTAAAGAAGCCAGATTCGTCAAAGACATAAATACATTCCCGGGCAACACTTTAATCTCATTTCTCTTAAGATCCAATTTGATTAATTTGTTTTGTCCGTAAAACAATTTTGGGGGTAGTCTCTCAATTTTATTCTTACTTAAGTCGAGATATTCCAAATTCAAATTGAAGAATATTTTCTCAGGTAATGTAGCAACATTACAGCCAGACATATCTATTTTATTAATGTTGGTACTATTGAAGAATACATTTTCAGGCAGATTGCCAACGTATGTATCGTGAATGTCAATCAGTTTCAATGAGGGTAGATTAGAAAAAAGGCCATCGTCGACTTCAAATACACTTCGATTGTTTCCGAACATTCTTAGCTGAAAATTAATATAAGCTATCAATTATAATCTATCATATACACATGTATATATATTAAGAATGTTTAGAAAGACATAAATGATTATTAGATTACGACCAAAAACATTATTTAAATCTAATAAATTGCTGCCATATTCATGTACTACGTCGAATATAACGTGTCCTAAAATTTTATGTTAAAAATAGGATTTTTTGTTAGTAGTCGACAGCGATTTTAAAACCAAAATGAAAAAATTAGACTTATCTTATACATTAGTAATATTATAATTACACAAAACAATAAGTTTAAATTTGAATATTTTAGTATAATTTTTACGGTGTAAAGATATTATAAGAAATCACCTCAGTCAGTCGTGTGAGACCCCTGAAGACGGACGCGTGTAGCGTGTCCAACTTATTATTGTATAAATCCATATTCTCTATGAGTGTGTTTTTAGAAAATACCCTCTCCGGAAGAGACTGAAGCTTATTTCCGTTTAAACTTATATTTACTAATTGAGGTAGATCTGAAACAAATAATCTACACTCAAAATAACATCTAAGTTTTATGATGATAAAAATACAATACTATTTTGTCTGAATATTGAAAATTTCACAACTTTAGGTTATCATTTCAAAAATATCTCGAAATGTTAACACTACATTTCACCTAAAATTAAACTATTTGTATAATTAATTTTATGCATTCTAAATATTTAAAATATATACAAATTTCATAGTTTTAAGAGCGTTTGGCCACTTCTAAGTCATGAAATATCCTTTGGACATGAGACTACGGTTTATTAAAAGCAATAAGCCGGATCTGAGATAAATGGGGGCCCACCTCTGCCCATGGAGTCTATCAATAGACTTTTTTTAAAATTGAGATCTTGGAGTTTTTTGGATCTCTACGCTAAAGACCTTTAAGTCCTAGAAGTGAAATCTATTAGTCTTCCATCCATAAAAAACTTACCATCAAAAGCATGCTCTCCAATCACGAGATCAGGATTTTCGCCAAATATTATCAAATTGTCCACATACGGCATTCTTTTGAAAGCGCCATCTGGTATCCGTTTTAATTTCACATCAAGCAACGAAAGACGTTTTATTGGCAAGATGGCGCCACTGTCGCTCCTGAGAAGCAGCGTCGCGTCTTTTATGAGCACACGGTTGAGGTTTGGCAAATTTGATAATGCATCGTAGGGGATTTCCGTCGCGTTATCTGAAATTCAAAATATATTATTAGGATATACATATTTCATTTAAATCAACGTTTCCCTCAGATGTTAGGATCCGTAGCTAGGGAAAAACCTATTACTGAGATTTCGCTCTTCGTATGTCTGTTCGTGATACACAGTTATGGCAGTAGACATTTTCAGAGACAGTGTATTTTTGTTGCCGCAATAATTACAGATAAAAAATTTTTTTTTACCAAAGCAATAAAAGCAAAATAGCTCCAGTTGTACGTAATCATGCAAAAAAATCTATATTAAAATTTTCATATAGTAATCGATAAATTATCTTACATAGTCCGCGTATTTGAAAATCCCGTACATCCTTGAGCCCCGCTAGATGGCGCTGTGTTAAATGGCTTCTAAGATCGTTAAACATTAGCACTCTGGTATCCCTGGCGCCGACCAAATTCAACACACACGACAATTCTTCATCTGGCAAAACACAGTTGTCAATTGTCAGTAGGCGTACGTTGGGCTTGTCAGTGTAATTGTCAATGTGTTTGTGCACCTCGGACAACTCATCGCAACTGAATGTTGCGTCCTGAAATAATTTTTATTAATAACCACTACATATTTTAATAGTAATACTTTTTTGAGTATTATACCAATGTACCAAATTAAGAGGTATGACGGTATACAAAGCAAATTTAAAATGCAATATTTTATATATGAAAAAATATACAAAATCCAAACATAACTATTAATTACGCCGACGTCAACATTAAAAGATTCCTTCAATACCTCAACCGTACATAACATAATCTCATATTTTCTTAATCTTTTTTATTACCTCACACCGCAAAGTAATGCTACCCGCAGCCACCGTAAACACTATTTCTCCGGCGGGAAGTGAACACGTGACCTCCAGCTTTCCTGGCATGGACTGTAGCGCACAACCATTTGGCTTTATCCATGTTAGGGCTTCAGATTCGAAGCCTTGCGGGTACTGGATGTTAAGAGCTGTATTGCTGGAATATCCTTATTGTTTTAATACTTAATATAAGTAACGATTATATGTACATCTCTAAAACTAAAATCTCTAAATAGGTTAGACCTGTTAACGTCGTAATGTCAATATTTCTACATTCTAAACCTTACCAATTTAGAGATGTAACAGACAGTACCTATCGTAACTGTTTGACAGGTCTAAAGCTAAGTTTGAGATTTTTAGTTTTACACATCTCTATAAATTTTACGTCGCAATGCTACCTTAGACATACTTTGTGTGTCATATTATTATTTGTCTATGTATATTTGAATGTCCCTGATTATTAGTTAAGCAACCAACAGTGCATGAGCATTTAGCGACTAAACAATAAAATGTTACCATATT
The DNA here is from genome assembly GCA_963693355.1 of Pontia daplidice. Taxonomy (NCBI): domain Eukaryota; kingdom Metazoa; phylum Arthropoda; class Insecta; order Lepidoptera; family Pieridae; genus Pontia; species Pontia daplidice. Next base: position 1,155,799 of record CAVNZL010000022.1, read on the forward strand.
ATTTGAATACTTTAGATCCTAATTCAAGATCTTTATTTTAAAATTTGACACACATTTAAATGATTGCTTACTTGAGGGCCTCTCCGTTTGTGGTGGCCAACAGCACCAGTAATAGCGATCGGCAAAACATGACTACTTTATCCGATACATCTGAAACGATACAAATATTAATTACAACATGTGGTAACGTTCCGCGATGAATTTCGAATCTGGGAACACAAATGTTTGCGGTGATCGATAATTTATTTACATTGATGTACCCCGTTTGGATGTAGAGTATTTTTATTCTTCATAAAAAAGAACTTCTTCGAAATCGGTGAAACAGGTTAAGTAGGAAACAGCGCTAAGTAAGTTGCAATTAATGTCATCTACGTATCAACGGAGGAAGCGTCGAATTTAGATAAATAAAAAAGCTTTATTATTATTACGTATCACCCAACGAATAGTTGAAAATATATTTAGGAACCTTAATAAAATAAATAAGTTTAAATTCTACTGGAGATATTTTAATGGGCGTCGCCGGCTCTACTTTAGATCACATCTTAATAAATGAAAAGCCTGTGTTTGGAATTTGTCACAAAGATTATTTATATATCGGCTATATTATTGCGGAAGCATAGACCATTTCCCTTCAATAGAAGTCTCTCTAGCAAAAGGAGATTTACTCCAAGTCTGTTTTATTTATTTATACATATATAACAAAGACAACGAAATCCTAAATATTTTCCCACTCCACCTATAGGGTAAATCGGCAATTACACCGGCGATTACTGAACTTGAGTCACATATAAATAGAGAATTTGATGGCTGTATTGATATAAGTTCTAAACTTACACATTACATGCCAACTTGCCATAATCTACGAACTAGGTCCTGGCACAATCATCTGTATTAAAAGGACATATTGTATATAATTTAAGAGACTTATAGTATAAATATAAAAAAGATGAGTTTGAAGTCTAAACTAAAAGTCATGTCACTTACGTCCACAGCTCAAAACATGAAATAGACAAACATACATTGAAAGAGTGCAATTATTCTAATCATGTTTATTAACAAGAATACCAGAAAGCTATTGCTTATAAATTTATGGCATATTGTCTTTGGACGATTGTTTATGAGATATACCTTTTATTTTTCACTTAAATAAGCTTGGAAAATTGCTTTCTTCGCTATTTCAATTTGTGTAACGTATATTTTCCCATAGCATTATACACGATAAATATAATTATAAAATTACCAAGCGAAGCGGATACAAAATGGCCGCTGCGTAATTTAACACCGCGTCATAAGTGTGAAAACTAGATTATCAATAAATATTATTAACACATTCCAAAAAAATTGAATGTTATTACATGTTTTTTTTGCATAAAAATATTCATTTAAGCTTTTAACTTAAACGAAGCTTTCGTTGACTTAAAACATTCCACCATAGGGTATTTATAGTACAAAACAAGTTAGTATGGTCTGTGTGAAGAACTTGATAGAGCCAACGGACCATCCATTTAAAGTAGTCAAAGCGGTTGCGATATGCATATTTTTATTTTGTACATCTAGCCAGGTTAGGCTGTGTGAGGCAATGTGAAGTGGCCAGACTATACTACTACTGACTATACCGTACTAAGCAGTAACCTTTTAATTGAGCTTCTTTAAGTACATAGTAGTCCGGATTATAAAATTTTACATAGGTATTTTGTTCGAAAATAGTTAAGCACAAATGTTTCAAGATTGTTAATATCAAGAGTAAAATCCATGCCGATGGAGTCGCACGCACCAACTATTTAATTATATACAAAATTATAATTACATATAGAAAAATTTCAACAGCAAACCAGTTTTATGTTGCTGGGTTTTTAATATACGAAAAAATCAATGAGTAAATAGTCGGGATGTCCGATAACGATTTTATCTTATATTTCCCGAGCTTATGAATGGCGACATATCTATTATAGCGTTAGGAGTTGTGAAAATTATAAGTGGCAAAGGAATTTTAGGCGTAACTATATTAATAATTATCTATAAATTTATATTTTTCACAAAATAAATCAGTATTTGCGCTTTCAAATACTATTTCGTATCTCTTTTGAAATTATACTGGAAAGGGGCAGACGCTAGTATTGTATTTCGTTATCCAAAGAGTTCTACTTCAAGACACTTCTTGCTCCGTATCACAAATGAATGAAGGCTATAAAAATATTATATATTTCAACGAGGCAACGATCTATAAGCAAATGTACGTCGAATATAAAACATGTTCCTTCGAGTTTTTCAAGTGTTTAACGACGCTTTTGCTATGTTTTATGATGGTTTTGGAATCTATTGTAACGTATGCTTAAGTGTGTGCTAAAAATATAATTCGAATATTGTAAACATTCGAGTGTGGGAAGACACGTTTAAACATAATTATCAACGTTAGGAATGATGAAATAATTTCTATATTTAGATATAACTTTTTAGTGTTTCGTGACCGAAGGATAAGGGACGGGGACTTTAGATGTCCATCTATGACCATGCATCTCACGAACCATGATAGTTTAAATTTTATATATTTGTTGCCTTATAACAACAATTACTAAAAAAATAGAGCTTATTAAATATTTAAAATTGATGTCTGTTGCATTTAAGGCAAGTAAAACATGATTTTTCTCTGAAATCCTTACCATCACCAAATTAAGCTTAACATTGTCAATATCTATGAAGATTGATCTATGTTAATATAGAGAGTATTTTATTGAAAACTTGTTATAGACGAGTCTTATTGGTTTTCCCTTACTTAAGGAACTATGAAATATCACTGTCGCAAATCTCAGGGTTGTGCAGTTATCAATCAAGGTCTTTAAGATATATTTTTACAATCCATTTGGTTGTCTTTCTATAAACAATTAAAATGAATAAAAACAATATTTAATATTATCGGTCCAGTACAAATTATTATTATTAAAATTAAAGTTCTGAATATATTGAAATGTTGCCAACCCTACAGCGATGGTCAAAGATGGTAATTACCTAAAATGGATAGTGTTTAGCTTCTATATATGTATTAATAAAATCAATAAAATTTATATTACTGGTGTAAGTATGTTATTTGGCAGTGAGAACAGGCAGAATTCCAGCAAAATATTATTAAGAGAAGGTGTGACTATACAATATATTGTTAATGATGTGTATGGATTTCTGCAAAGTCACTATTTAAACAATTATTAATTAGATCTTCTCAGACGTCAAGCTGTAGAAAATCAAAACTGTCAGTCATAAATTGCCAATATTTTTGTTTAACACAATATTATAAAGAGACAACACTACTGACCATGACTGCTAAGTAAAAATATTAATGAAAATTCAAAATAAGACTAGACATACATTGAATAGTCTGTTTAAATTTTATGGAAAATTATTATTTGCCCTACACATGATTCCAACTCTTACACTTGAATCTTACTGACCAATGTAATTGCTCATATCTCTATATAACTCATCTTGTGTAAAGATAAAATTGCTCAGTTGTCTCCAATTTACATTATTACTTTTAACTATCCACAATACAATGAATGCTTTATGGAGTACCTAATAATTAAAACTTAACTATTAAACCTGAATGTGTAACAGGTTTCCCTATACAGATATGTTGCTTATCTATATCTCTGTTGATTTGACAAGTTAGCTAACTTGTTAAAGCAACAGAGATATACTTAGTAAAGTAAATCATTTATAGTTTAAACAAAATAACTTTTAAGAAGCCTATCTAGACTTTTTTTATTATTAAATAGTTTTTTTATAAGTGGTTGATAATAAATAATGAATTTTTTGTTCTTAGAATTGTAGCTCCTATCAGTACCTATGTAGAATGGATTTCTAGAATAATTATGCTAGAATCACAAGTTAGCTGTTAATTACTAGAAAACCAACTCTCTATGCAAATATTTATACCCAAAGTAGATGTAGTATGAAGAGGCCTTAGTATAGAAACAGGGTTAAAAACTTAGTATGGTCATTGTTGTCTTTTGTTTATATGAGTGCTGAATATAATACAATGGGCAGAATATGATTAGTTATTGTTACAAAGTCTAGTAGTTTGTATAAAGTATTTTTTTAAATAAAAAAGGTTTGAGATTTAGTCCTCTTTTAATCTATTTTAGCATCTTATTTTATATATTTCATCATATATAACACAAAAATTTTGCCACTGGTGGAATAGTCTAGTAAGTTTTAAGTTGTAATACTTACATTTTGGTCAGTGGAAGTGAGCACAGAATGCTAAATAAGGTACATCTCAACTTGAGGTCAAATTGCCAAACAATAAATCAGCGATGGAACTATTAAAGATGAAAATTGAAAAATAAATATATGTGTAGTTTCAATATTTATAATATAACATAACGACACTTTTACTTTTCAATACTGATACACTCGCGAATTAAACGAATAAATATGTTAGCACAAAATAACACAGAGCCTCAGTTTGTTATGACATTTCACGCACGTCACAGCTCACACAACTAAGATTTAAGAATAACATCAAACATGGCTGACTTTACAGTAACAGAGTTACCTGATGCAACTTCGTATTTTCCACTTTTACGACGCCCATAATGGGTTTTCCGTCGAGATTTACAAAAAACACTTAAACTTCCCTTGATTGATTTGCTTTATTTATTCACCTGTCCGGTGACCTATTCAAAATTCCACAAGTTATAGTTTTTCTCAGAAAACTTTATTTTACTATAAATTACTTATTGTTTTATATAATTATGAATAGTTTATAAATTTCTCAATAACGTCTATTATTGAGAAACTCATAAATATTATATAGTTGTAAGTAGTACTTAAAACAATAAGTATTATTTATAGTAAAATAACGTTTTCTGAGTAAAAACTATAACTATACCTATGAACTGAAATTCAGGAGCTTTAATAGGTATTAATTATTTACATTTCCATTTTAATGTTTATTGTTTTATTATTTTTAACATTTTAATAGGTTTTTTACATTTCCTCATTAAATGTTACGTATGATTATGAATTATTAGATTAAAATAATTTAATGGTAGGAATATATGTATCAAAACATACCTGAGTATAAAACAGGGGAGTTAGTATTCTATTGTTTAAGGTTGTCAAGATTTACCGTTATTGGAATAATGATACCAATATTGAAGCGAAGTGTCACATTGAACTTATTTGTATTCACTTACTTTACTTTATATGTATTGATCGAGCGAAAGCTTTTACCATGCTCGTGGCAAGACTATGGTATTTTTATCTGTTTTATTCCACTAATAAAAAACATAGTTTTTTTATCGTTACCCAGAAGTAATCAGCAACCCATTATATTTACTTATATTTTTATAACGGGATGATTGTATATATATTGTAATAATGTGAACGAGATAAAGTTAAATCTGGTGTATTTTTAAAAATACGTACTTACGAATAAAAAACCGGGAACCTTTGGTGTGGTTCCAAGCGAAACAACGTAATTATAATTCCAGTTGGGTTAAAGAAAGGTTGTTAACCTACTACTTAGTAACGTACTTAGTACTTAGTAATATGCGTTTTTACACGGAATTTGATTTAAAACTGATAGTATAGAAAAATATACCTTAAACTATATCTTTTTTTATGAAATAAGAGGTAGGAAGCAGCCTTTATTACCTTTCCAAGGGAAGGGTAAACGTATGACTTCTCACTACCTGAAAAGTATCTGAAAATAACCTTAGGTATTAATGTAATGTCAGTGTGAGTTAAATTTACTTTTTGACTGCACGTGACATATAAGTGCGCCTTTCTCATACGAATTCATGTCTGGATTGCTTTTTTTATAAAATACAGGCAAACGGTACTCCAAGCATTCAGCCCCAGCCCATACACACCCATTAATGGTTGCGTTGACGGCCCTTAAGGAAGGACAACGCTCTGTTTTTGAGGAATTGGATTTTGAGAATTGGATTGGCAGAGTTGGATGAACTTTGGTCGTGTCTCGTAGGGAAGACCTCGGCTGGGAGTCAATTCCTCAGTTCCATTGTTCGCAAGAGAAAATGCCTTGTAAAGCGAACTGTGGAAGATTTACATCCATCGAGATGGTTTTAGATTCTAGAGATTGCCATTCAGACTCTAATTATTGAAAAGTATGAAAAAGAAGAAGAATAAGTAGTCAAATCTAGGCAGTCATATATAAATAAACTATATAAGATTGTAGCGGAAGGCATTGTAGCTGAATATTAAAAACTTCGGTAAAACGTAGCAAAAAACACTTTGCAATTCTTTTGGGTGAGTTGGTAATTTTAATTTCACCCCCTAAATTTATTACATTTTTTTCAACAATCGTTGTACCGTTGTTGTACCTTTTTGAATTGTGAACCTCAGAGTCTTATTAATGTTACCTCCTTCGTATAGTGGAAAGTGATGGGTGGAAAATGAATTGTTTAAATATCTTACTCGAACCCCAAAAGCTGTTCTGAATAAATAATAGGGGTGTGTCCACGACCACGCCCTCACGGGGTATACGCCCCGATTGTTATAGACCCTGTTACGAATTTTGGATACTAAAATTTTATATTTTTTTGGAGTAGCGATAAAGTTGCGTTATGTATGTAAAAGTATCAAGTCTCATTAAAAAGGGTATCAAATTAAACAAAAATATTTATTCAATAAAAGCTCGATGACGTCATGAAGCTCTAAACTGTAAATAGGGAAATGACATATTTTTAATAAGATTTAAACGTTAGTTTAAAAAAATACATTGTGGAATAGTGCAAGGTTTTTAAAATAATATATAGCCCGTGTAGAAAAAATTTAACAAGTAATATAATTGTGGTACAAGTAATACGTAGCAGCGATCATGCTTAGTTTATTAGAAAGCTCTTTCGCACACTACTGAATGGACATTAAATAAAATATTATATATAACAATATATTTAATATGAGTTAAACGTCAAATAAAATATAGACGCATTTATACGCGAAAACATTGCAGAACCGAGAAATATTGTTACTTCAGAGCTTTCGGTGCATAAAGAAATTAAGAAAATACGCAAGTCATGTGGACACAAATTATTGAAAACTGCATTAACTTTGAAGGTCATCATTTTACGGTTAAAAAGAGCTTTAATAATAAGGAAATGAAGGGACGGAATGCCCTTGTAAAGCTCTGACAGCGCTGGGCAACGGCACCTGATAGTGAGGCTCCTGCCCTGATTTGCTATACGTAAACCTGGTACTAGGCGCCTATTCAAATTTTATGCTCAAATGTAACGAATTAAACTGGAGGATTAAAGACATTTGTAGTTGAAGTTTGGATTCCTGGCTCGACTCACTGGCGACAGACTCGTTGCACCATGTAAATCTTTCTATTTTAATTTGCTAATTGCTTCAAAATTAAGATTATTCCTTGAAACATCACCCCCAAAACCAACCCTTGCTCCACCCCAAGCAACGCCCATACTCTGTCTCATTATTTTATATAGGGTAAAACGAGATGGTTCTAATATTATCGGCATATATACATCTCTTTCATTTCCGATATGTTTGAACGGGATGGAAGTAACCCATCCGTCAATTCTAGGGTTTCCACGTCAGTTGTCATCGTTACGTCAGAGAGTGATGTTAAAAAGTTTTGTGATTGGCCAATTTTTTAGTGTTTAAAGATTTATTAAAAAAAAAAACGACTAATGTTTCTTTGGTAAGTGATATTTTGGTAAGTTTTTGTTTAGCTCTAAGTTGTAGCTCAATGTATACGAATTTTCACGATTTTCTATATCCAATGTGCAATTAAAGTACTTATAATTTACTAAATTCTGACATGAGGAAGAGATTCCGTTAGTTTCTAACTCTAAACATGCGTGAACATTCATGAACTTATATTAATAATGCATTTAGAACAAATATTTGTTAAGTTATATCGTAGTCTTGTTAGAAATTTAAACACAAAAAGTTAAAAACTAAATCACAATGAGTTTCTTAAAAATGCTGTTCCCACAACGTGATAAACATTATTTTAAAAAAATTTAAAAAACCTACTCAGATAGAAATTTTAACTAAACTTACTTTAAAACTTTAAAACGAGTCTTTTAATATCATGGTTGAATTATGTTATTGGACTAGATCGCGTATTTAGAAAAACTATGGGGTTAATTTTTTATAAAATAGGTGAAGGCTCATCTGATGTAAAGTGATACCGCATGGATGCTCGCAATGTCAGAGGCATCAGTAGTGCGTTGCCGGCCTTTAAGATGCGTATACGCTCTTGAAGGTACCGAAGTCGTATTTGTTCGGAAATACATCAATGCACAAAACAAAATACAACAACCACTTATATATGAGATTATTATACACAATTTTATTTTACAACTAGTTGTTTTGCCATACATGTGATTTCAATTATAAATTAATAAAAAATAGGGATTGTTCGTAGAAAGGTAAAAATGTAGGGTTGTATGTATTTTTGTATGCTGTATCATAGAAAAATAAAAAATTAGGGGTGGACCACCCTTAACATTTAGGGGGATGGAAAATAGATGTTGTCCGATTCTCAGACCAATATTCACTCAAAATTTCATGAAAATCGGGAAAGCCGTTTCGGAGGAGTTTAACCACAAACACGCGATACTAGAATTTTATACATCAGATATCGCTCCACGCTTGCCCGGTGCTGGTGAGTTTCCGCCAAATTGCCCCAATATTTAGATAACACATATTGCTTATAGTAGTGCAAGTTATACTACTTGGTAAGCTACTAAAAAGTATCCCTCGAACGCGATCACTTTTTTCCCATAATTGGTTCTGGGTTTGGGTTAGACTAAATAACTCGCCCGTTATTGTGGTTATTTTCTTAAAGAAGATCGAATTTAATGTTTTTGTATATAAAAATACTTTAATTACTATACTTTATATAAAAAATGCATGTAGAGAAAATATACTATCTAATGTTCTAAATACGTGTCGTATATTCTATAGACAGGATAATTCCTCTCCAGAATATCGCGGTAGGCAGGTAGGCATTACAAATATTTTTGTACATATAGCACATTGAATGAAGTATGTTACTTTAGAGCTTTCGGGGCATACAGAATTAATATATACGAATATATATTGAAAACTGCATTAACTTTCGATAAGATAACGAATATTAGATCTTCTTCTGGTGCCACTTTAAAGGTTGGATGTTAACAATTTAAATCGTCGGGCATCTTGCGCTAAACGGAAGAGTTCCTCGCCGGATGTAATTCCGATCCACCCCCTTATATTTCGCAACCACGACTTCTTCGTCCTCCCAGTCCGTCTCCTGCCCTGAATATGAGGTGAGCGAGGAATATATATTGAAGTCAAATAGTCTCTGTGTAAAAAAAACAATTGCATTCCTGTATGCTGCATATATGAATAAAATCTAAACTCTTCGTATGAAGGTCGGATTCTAGCTGATAGAATGCTACAATGAAGAAGCTGGAAAGAATGCAATATTTGCACTTTCTGTGTGCATGAAAATTGAACGTATGTTGCCAGAGTTACTATGGTTGGGGAAAGCCAAAGATAAGTCGAAAAATCTTGTCATATTGACCAGTCCTAAAATTTAAAAATATTTAAGTAGTACTATTCGAAATATTAATATAAATAAATTTATTAAGGATATATGTTTAATTGAGTGTAGATCACTCCAGTTAGTAAGGCTAGTTTCGACGTAGCTTTAGAAAATTTACATTAATATTGAAAACAGGTCTATGTACAATGATCAGGTTAGTATGGCTTCTAAAAGGATATTGTGAAAAGAGGGCTTTGTATAACAGTTCTTCTCATCCACTCGCCCATGATTTATGAATTATAAGTAAATGTACATATATTTCAAATAGACTTGTATTTTTTTAATAAGGCGGCTTTACAGACTACACAAAAACTTATTCATAGATTATAACAAATTATAGGCGTACAGTCATATCGAAGAATCTTATCTTGAAAAAACCATGATTTAAAAATTAAAATAATATAACGAACATTAAAATTAAGCAAAAAAATTGAATTAAACAAGGACATTGTATAATTATTTCTGGCAATTCTTTACTTAAAGATATTAAATGTACGAATAAATAATATATAAACTTTAACCTAGACACGTACATAATTTTTTTCAATAACGCAGACTAAAATCTATCTAATATTAATTTGTCCCAAGCATTACTGTATGTTTTACATGTAAAGTTATTTTAGTTACTTAGTTACATTTTGTCAACGAATTGGTCCTTCGGAATATGGAACTCTTTATTCCATTCTACGCCTGGCGGAAATATTGCAAAGCCTCGCGTCGAAAGCTCTGCCTTCAAGCTTGGGTAGCACTGAGGATGCACTTAACACCGGCTCTCTATGTCTCGGGCTTTTGTCGAGCAGTAGTGGAAGACTCTTTTATCTGACCCCAAGATTCTTGGAAGAAAATTGGAACCTCCATGAGCAAGGCGAGATGGTATATTTCACTGGGTCATCCCTTAAGGAATCCTTTTTTTTAGCTCTGGACATGAGCTACCCAGTACCAGTACTCCTCTTGATCGCATCCAACGAAGAGCGGTTCACATCGTCGACGACCACTCACTTTCTGTGTCATCCAGTGGCTTCATACTTCGTTCTATCTGCATCCTCTATGAACATTTAATCTTATTTTCTATTTTACATAAGTTAATTTAAAATTTATGATTACACCACATACAATCAGCTGACATACAAATATAAACAAAGAAAACAAAAAAGCGTCAGTTCAGTCAACTGATCAAAACTGTGGTGTGTATATAGATAACATTAAAAATACCGAAAATTAAAACAAATACGAAACATAAAAAATGGAGTTTTAATGTGAGAATTTAATACTATTTTTATTTGTTAGTTAAATATGGGAACCGAGAGGTAGTGATATTTAATCGACGATCGTTCATCTTGTGTCAAATGTGTCAAATACACGCGATGGTGACCATTATATTCATATTTGTTGGGATAATATTCGCGCTAATATGAATATGAATTTTTCGCTTGAGACTATTCATAATGTAATGAACTATGATTGGCTCTTTTAGGATTTAAACAAACGGATATTATAAGATAAATAAAGATACTTTTTTTATAACCTAGTTTTAAGTTTTAACAAAGTTATAAGACGCTATGTTAGGCGATACTGTAATTAGGTTTCTAATAAAAGTATATCATAATACCATAAAATGAACCATATTTACAAAAAAAGGTCCAAGTTTTCTTTATAAACCAGTCACCCTACTGCCACCCGCGGCGATCGAGAAAATCAAAAATGTCTTCGGCTTACCGACTTATAATATTGCCTGTCATCTCCTTTACAAAATGTGATTAAACTTACAATATAATTAACCTTTGTAAATATATACGCGAATTGACTTTTTTAGTTAAACAAAAATCATTCTCCTACAACAGATTGATTTTTATAATTAATAGAATCACGTGCTACCTTGCGGAAGTCCATAGTACAAAATCCCAATAGACCAATATACAAACAGTACTCCGCGAAAAACCCACAACCACTCGACGCGCGTTTCGCTCCGACACCGGAGCATCATCAGGATGTTGCCTCCACGAACGCTGTATTGCTTCAATATTGGTCTACTATTAGATTCATTTTTATTGAATGTTTATTCAATTAGACATTTCATTTATCGATGTTTTAATTATTAATAAATGATATATGATACATTTTATCCAGCCCACAACTAACGCAGCTTGAATGATTAAAAGCAAAAGTTTTGGTAGGTATATTAAAACATTTATATTGGTGGCTTATGTACACCTCTAAAACTAAAAATCTCTAAATTTCGGCCTGGTAGTTTTAGGACCTGTCAAACGTGTGTAACCTATTCTATATGTTTCCACATTGACAATTTAAACCATATTGCTATCAATTTAGAGATATACAGAATTAGTTACGCTCTCTAAAACTGTTTGATAGGTCTAAAGCTAAATTTAGAGATTTTTAGTTTAGAGTGTGTATATCAGAATCGCCACCATTGTCAAACATTAATTTACTTAAAAGTAATAAGTAATTGGTACTCTGTACCAGATAGTCCAGACTAGTATTATGTTGTTTGATAATAATTTTATGTATCAGTAGGACATATAAGACTGAGTTAATTAGTATGTAGATTTCTGGGACGATCCGAGCTTAAGATTTTTTGTATTTCCGAAGTATGTTTTGTTTCTGTGTGTAAATATGTCTAATTGTGCGCATATAATGAAACCCCAGGCTTGAAAGTAGCCTGCCAAAGCCATAACGGTTCTATATTATATAGAAAATATAGATTAAAAATTATCATTACTCTAGATTTGTAAAAGGATGCAAAAAAAAAAAAAAAATAAAGTTTGTTATATTTTTAACGTTATTAGGTTGTTAGTAACAAACAATTTACTTATTTTAAGGTTGACGATTAAAATGTATGACTAAATTACATTGCAATCCCATTATACCGACAGCTTTGATTTTTATTGTAAAATATTTGTCGGAGTAAATCGTCTCCTACAAATTTATCGAGATAGTCGTAAAAGTCGTAAACTGTCTCCGGGTTTTTCACGATTAGTTCAAAAATTATTGTCATAATAAATTATATTAATGAGGGCTAACAATTGTTTTAATTTAAAGAAAAATACTTTGTTAACGTTAAAGTTATGTATTTTACTAAAAGTATATTACGTGCTTTACAGCGTGCGTGGTCACGGTAGACTGAAGTAAAAAGGTGTTAATTGTCAAAATAGTGTCGCAGCTGACAATTTTTTTCTCTTGTTTTTTTAATGGTTTTCTTTAAATGAGTAACAGTTATGTTAATAAAAGACAATATTAATTGTTTTAATGTCAACGTTACACACATTGTAGCGTTGATTTGCATTTCATACCTGCATAAAAAATTTCTTGGCAGACTTTTCAATAACTATTGATAGTGGACCACGCGATATCTCAAGTTTGAGTTATTTAATTTTTTAGTTTTTATGTATACTAGTATTGTACAACTTTGAAAAAGTTGTTGTACCACAATCGTAAAGGATCGTATGAATAGTCAAATACTTCAATAAGCAAACAAAATGGATACCTCATTGATGGATTGATATTGAATATCTCGTAAAAAAATGTAAAACAATTGTGAGTGTTCAATAATAAGTATTGACATTTATATCAAGGAAAAATTAACAATAAAACTTCAAGGCTCAACTCATTATATTATGCCCTTCGCGATTTTTTTATAAAAATGTCATTATTAAACCAAATTATACCTGTTTTATCCTTTAGATAAAACACGTGATACGTGTAAAAGACAATATTAATATGCAAACTTTAATTTTAGGATTATATTTTAACCCTACACAAACAGATATGACGCGATGGGGCGAAAAATGGCCTCTGCATGTTTGATGAAGGGTTAATTCGACTCAGTTACGAGCATTTAGGGCTAATAAATATTTACTTTACTCATTAATTGATGGGCGTTTCAATTAAATGGCTCATTTTGAGATTACTACCGACTCTATAAAAGAGGTATTATACCCTCCTAAGGATTTTCATACTTTTCATTTAGATACGGCCATGTTAAGAACCAAAATTGTAATTCATTCAGCATTTTGTGCGGATTCTGCTAAATATTTAGTTCTGATGACATCACAGTCCTATACATTACAGTAGTAGTAGCTCAGTGTTCGTCATATACCGCTATATATATCAGAAGTTGGATTTGAGACATTGAGTTTGGCTGCAAAACTTTTGTATACAATTTATGGATTAATGGTCATGGTGGGTATCTATTCCGTCTAGGCGTGCCAATTATCTGTACCTTCCATACTCAAACCCTTTTAAATCTCAACCTTATGGCCTCATCAAATAAATCCTGTGATAAAGTGATCCTTTGATAATGATGAAAATTCTTTCTTATTCCCTGAACAGAAGCAGTAAGAATTATATCTATTATAAAGTTAAGCCCTTTAATGTTTTTAAAAAATATTAATAACAGGAATATTTTTGGGTCGGTAAGTCCCAAAGTAAACTTTATTGCTTTTATGTAGATGCTATAAAAGTGATATATACAACGATTTTTATAAATACATATATATACATACAGACCGCAGCCAATTATCAGACAAATCTTGACCCATACCCCACATGACTCCAATTTTCTGTTCGACAGTTCGACATGGTGAACTTGCTTCAACTCGTCAAAACTCTAACAATGTGTTTTATAATTCATAATTCTCGATTTTCTTTACAATTAAGTGAATAAAAATCAAGTGTCAAAAAACGATCTGTAGTTTCGAGACAATAAATCATTAAGCATTAACCACAGACAATTGCCTATAATAAGAGGTTAAGTCTTTCAAGATTGTAACAGTTGCTTCAATTAACGTCTATCAAAAACAGGACGTTGTGTTTCGTATACAATTGTATAAGAGGCGAAATATATACATACCAATTTTAAGGATTCTTGAAAACAAATCATGAATGCATTTCACGGCCCACGTAAACCTTGTACAAGGACCCTTCCTGGAAAGGTTTAACATTCACTATGACGTAAATGTCTTGAGTCATGTCAGTCTTCTAGACAATACCTTGTGAGAAGACTGAAAAGGAAAAAAAACTTTCGAGTTAGTGTTTTAGTCTAGTTTAATTAGTGAAGTGTATCTTTCTTATTGAGTAAGATATTTATAATATGTAATAGGTGTCGCAGTTGGACGACGCTGTCGACATAATAGGTTGGGGGAAAAAGAAATCCATTATTTTTATGTGAACTTCAAGACTTTTATTTAACATGTTTTGCATTGTCCGATTTAGGTCAAATCGCACCATTTTGTTCTATAATTTGTTGCCATTTTAATGGTAGCTTCATTATGCCTCTCTCATAAAAGTCTTGGTCCTTATTAGCGAAAAACTCCAGCAATTGATTTTCACACTCTTCCCTTGATGCCAATTTCTTATCACTAAAAAAGTTTTGCAATGCAAGAAAAAGATGGTAATCGCTTGGTGCGAGGTCCGGACTGTATGATGGATGCATCAAAACTTCCCAACCAAGCTCCTGGAGTTTCTGACGAATCACTATAGAAGTGTGTGGCCTGGCGTTGTCCTGATAGAACACGACACCTTTTGTTGGCCGTTTCTGGTCAATTGCTCGCTTCAGACGGTCCAGTTGTTGACAATAGATGTCTGAATTTAATGTTTGGCCATATGGAAGCAACTCGTAATAAATGATTCCTTTCCAATCCCACCAAACGCAAAGCAGAACCTTTCTGGCCGTTAGTCCCTTTTGCTGGAGTTTTTCGCTAATAAGGACCAAGACTTTTTGAGAGAGCATAATAAGCTACCATTAAAATGGCAACAAATTATAGAACAAAATGGTGCATATTTGACCTAAATCGGACAATGCAAAACATGTTAAATAAAGTCTTGAAGTTCACATAAAAATAATGGATTTCTTTTTCCCCAACCTAATATTTTCTAACCGCCCAGCTGAGTTTAAAAGGGCTCTATTTCTATTCTTTTTCTGTTTCTATTCTGTCGATTATGGAAAGTGTATAATAGTTCTTTGTCTTTGTTTTTGCTTTCTCTCAAATTTTTCTATTTTCTATTCTTTCTCTTTCTCTTTTTATATACTTAATGATGCCGTTCGCGTCTTTTATAGAGGCCGCGCTTCAACTGTCGGTTTGTGATTTGTTTTTCGCTTATCTTATGTGTTTCCTTGTTGGCGTGGCTTCATAAATAAAAACATTATTAAAGTAACCCATAATATAGCGTACTTTATTATTTAATACTTAGCAATTTCTCTTATTTCAATAATTAGAACATAGATTAGACAAGAACAAGGCAAGATTTATATAAACAATTTGTAACAAATTGTAATATGATTCTGTTTTGCTAAAATAATGATTGAATAAAAAAGGTGATTTATGAAACTGTTTTTTACATTGAATATGTTTAAAAGATCTTGTTGAAATTTCCGGCTTTCGGACTCCAAAATCCGGGGTCTTCACGCGTCTTGTCCTGTTTTCCAAATTTTAGACATGGCAACCCTAGACATATTATGTAACTCTAGCGATTCTGACAAAGCATGCCAAAATAGCGCGCGGATTTTCTTACTTACTAAATATTCTGAACAATTTACACATGTCTTTATAATTCGTAGCCTATGCATTATTCGTAAAGTTATATTATATCAAAGTTTTATTAGGATCAGTCTTTTACGTGAAAGAGTAACAAACATACATTCATCCGTAGTTACAAACTGCGTTTATAAGAATTTAATTGTCTATTGTGAATGACTGTGGCCTCGATGTGTGTTGAGTCTTACATGAGATTTACAGAATTATAAGAAAGGTTATAATAAATATTGATTAGCGCTACAGACATTAAAAAATGCATTTGATAATATACAAATCACATAGGCTCGATCGAATAGAAGTTGAAAATTCTACCCCGCTTTCTTCACAATGCTAACAATAGTTGAATGGTGTCGTCACCTTTGTGTGAAGTTTGCTTTGAGGGAGGCCATTTAGTTAATTCATTAACGAATTGACACTCGCGATTGTCTTTTTTGCCATCAATTTTGAAATGCGTGTCTATGATTTAACTTTTAACCTAATTTTACATTTATTCTATGCAGCAATGTTGTTGCAACATTTAAGAGTTAAGTATATTTCCCTTTTTCATTTTTTTTAAATGAATTGCCTTCACGGAGAAAAATTTAAAAGAAAACCTAGCCTAGAGGAAGACTAATGAGTAATTTACATCTAACTTAAATTGCTTAAGAATATATAACCTTTTTCAAATAACAATATTTATGTTTTTATCTGTGGTTCTAAGTCGTTGATTTATACTGAGAAATGGCTCACGTATTGTAATTAATATTCCGCGGGAAAATATTGTCTTGCAAACATTAATAAACACAGCGAGAGTAAAAATAAAATCTTTTTTGTTAAGCTTTCGACAGATCCCAAAGTAAACAATTCCCCGCGGCTTTCACTTCCGAGGGTGCTCTGAAATGAATCCCGTTTGGGATTTGTAACGGATAATCAATTATTTCAACTGGTTACTCGCATTAAGATTATTTATTCAAGCCTTCAAGTAATGGAATGTAAGTGTAGTCATTATTAACTATAATTTTTATAACGGTTATAGTGGAACCTTAGCAATTAAGAAGCTGGACTGCCATTATACATTTTCGAATAAGGAGAGATCGCGGATAAATTGGTCGTTAATGAACCTCTTTTGATGTTTGAACCTCGTGGTTCCAGATTTAGTTACTTTTTTAATAACAGACTTAGCTTCTCAACTTATTCGTCAAACCAAAATTTTTCAACGAATGATTTTATTAATTATAACTTACCAACTAAATATACAATTATTAATTCTAATATAAACTTAACATAAACAATATTTATTTGTACATATAACTTAAAAGTGGGCACTAAGTTGCTTAAAAGTTAAAAGCTCAAATACAAAAAAAAGCAAAGAAAGAGTACCCAAATTAATTGTTAAACGTGGAAGCTGTGACCATACTAAGAGTTTAGTTTAATCATAAATCTAATTTTGTAATTCCAATCTCTCTGGCAGTGTGGGTGTACATATGCAGCGATGTCACTTGACTTCAGGTGAATCTCCTGCCCGTTTACCGCTGTTTTATAATTTTGAAGCTATATGCTAATGTCGACTTTGAAAAATAGCTTACTAATTCATCTGAATTTTGGCATTTCACTACTAAGAAAACTTCGTCTCATAGATTGTGTCATTAAATATACAAAAAATAACACGAATACGAACTAGATTAGGTAAAAAATTATTATTTGACTAAATAACAGTTTACAAACCTCCTTGGGGGGTTTGCATTTAGAAGAGGGGTAAATGGGCGTGGCCGGAAGCGGAAGTACGCCGATATTGCCTTCAATATTTAAAGAGTAATGTTTGTTAACCAACTGTGCTCGAGATGGTTCTTACTTATAATAACACCCTGCTTTTCCCTGTGGTTTCTGTTGCGTTGATTAAAAAAAACAACAATTAAATATTTAGATTAATTTATATTATAATTAATTATTAATTAGAATTAATTTATATACATCGTGAATATTTTGAAGCAACATTTTAAAGTTGTTTTTATTCGACGCAGTGGTTACTGAAGTGGTTCAACGAAAGACCACCTCAGCTTAATAAGTGCATATTTTTACCTTATTAGTGTTAATACACTTTTTGTATAAAGAAAGAGGCAAACGGACACGAAGCTCACCTTCTTTCTGGATACCTTCTTTCGGGATACCGCCGCCCAGGAACACTAAAAACACGACGACATGCTCTTTTGAAGGTCCCTAAGTCGTATCAATTCAATTCCAACGATAAGGGTCGACTGTAAGTTCTGCAAGGCTATGAAACTATAAATCACATTACACACTTTTCAGTATACATATATGTTTTTACCCAAATTCTTTTATAAATATCATCACCCAAGTTAACATAACTTGGTAAAAACATTTACATAAATAAAATCAATAAAGTACTTAATAAAGTGTTTTTAATTAAATTAGTAACATTTATGTTAATAAAAGACAATATTATGAACATTTACATAACTAAATGACTTGGGTAAAAAGATAGAGGTATGTAGAATTGTAAACTTGCTCCTATGATTTAGTGAACTCCTAATTAAAAGAATTAGGCGTTACTTTGCTGAAGTCCATAGTACAAAACCCTAATAGACCGATTTACAAGCAATACTCCGCGAAAAAACCCATGTCCGATATTTAACTCATGGAGGGAACATCCTGAGGAAGCTCGAAACGTGCGTCGAGTGGTTGTGGGATTTTTCGCTTGTAGATTGATCTATTAGGGTTTTTATTGAACTCAGTTAACCAAGATCGATCTATGAGCGAAACCTATCTGGTTTTTCCAACACTTAATACTATTAATTATAAAGTGGCAGGAGGTGAAGGTGATACACAACCGTTCTGATTAATCATAGTCAGCTTAAAATGAATATAAAAAAATATAAAAATACCATACACATGTCACTGGATGTGCTCTCTTTTGCAAATAACATGAAATGAAAACAGATCTATAAATGTTTCTAACTATATTTATATAATGCTAATGTTTTAATGTTACGGGGTACTTTCAAGTAATCAAAGTTTGTTATTAATTAACATATCTTTCATCTCTATTCTATTAAATTGTACTTATACTACTACGATACTACTAATTGTAATAACAGTAAATCATATAATAATAGTAAACAATCCTAATGCGAAAAAAACCAGACGATTTTTCTACTCGTATACGGCACTATTTAATCTGGTAGCGAAAATTAACATTGCCCTAAAATATAAAAACTTCAGATAACATAATTAATATTGTAGAATAAATTAAAAGGCAACGTCAAATGTTAATACCTAAAATATTTTTTACGCAAATTTATAAAATTTAAGTTTAGTATATTATAAACTTTCTTGTGGGCAAACACAGTCAACAGTACAAAATTGCATTGCCATAAAATTGCATAAGACAACTAGTATGTGCAAGCACAGATGATACCACAATGTTTAAACAAATTCATAAAACCGCTTTTAGTCAAACTAAATATATCTATTTGTTGAAAATGTAAATTGTAATCTGATAGTATGCGATGCATAGCCGAATTCCTCAAATAATTAGTATTAAACCGAAATACTTGGACCAGCGTCATCTGTCTTCTTTTATAGAACTATCTCACTACTGTATAACATGAAAAATGTTGTGGAAATGCGGAAAATTGTTTTCGTCCGTTACGAGGTCAATTTTAATTATTGCGTCAGTGAAAAATGTAGCGAGTTTATATCAACGCATTATAGATAGAAATTGTAAATATTGTTATGATACAAAATCTCCGAGAGGATTGTAGAAAAAGTTCCCCCAACGGTAAACAAATTTTTTCGTCGCGAGTCAATCAGATTTCATTGTTGCTTAAATTATTCGTGTCGTGTTCATACTGACAGGTGTGGTATTGTAGTTTAAGAGATGGTATAAAATATGGCGTGAACCCTGAACGCTTGGAACGAAGGCTTTTGAAAGCCGCATGAGTTTTTTTTTTGAAAGGAGCTGAACAAGCTTAATCGTGTACTAACTGACAACAGTCGCAGCCCATAAACTAGAGTGGATCTAGTGTTACCGGCTCCCAATAGAAGATAATATCCTCCTCTTTTTAAAGGATCGGAGGTTGTATCTTCACAATTGCATTATCGCATAGTGGTCTTTGAGGTTTTCATCCGAAAGGAATGATACTTGGTTCAAATGGGTTATAATTTATTATAATTAGTAATATAATCTTTCTGATGCAGAAATATTTTTTTCGCACCTTTAATACCTCATCTATCTATTGATTTCAAGTGGAACTGTCAAAAGTTCGAAGATTAAAATTATTCCGAAGTTTATTCACTTCAAAGGAAATCCGGTAATTATTTTTCATTGGGAGAAGAAAAACCCCCTTATAAACCTTTTTTTTTTTTTTTTTTTGATTATTCTATATCAATAAATTTATTCAGTAAATCTTATTTTTTTGTATAAAATATAAGAGTATCTAGCGGTAACGTCAGGATGTTGAAAGTATTGTCATACGAGCGTATGTAAAATAAATAAACAGCTTTTTTGTTTAAAATAAATATAAAATAACTAATATATTGATAAGACTTCCCTTCACCTGCCCAATGGTCACATAGCGAGCTCCACAAGCACTAAACTAAAATCTCTCGAAACCAAATGGTTCTAAATCTATTTGATAGTTATGTCATAACTCTAGGATCTTAATCGATATTCTCGTAGTACATTTTCAGCTCTTGGCGTAAATATGGCGATCCGTTTTAAAAGAAACCGCAATCGTGTTCGGAAACTTGCGCAGAATTTATAATGTGATATCAGATTGAAAAATAATATTTATAAATCATGACTGTAGGGAAAGATCTCAGCGATTGCTACTACTCAATAATTAAGAATAGTTAATACTACATAATACTTTATAAACCAAGAATTTCACCATATACTTGAGTCGCTGGCTTCTCAGCTGGGTGTTACCAGTGTTTGAAAAGCCAGTTCCTCCCCTGATAAACTGGATTTCGTGACAGTGACAAAAGTTATAAAAAATGAAACCATAAAGAATAAAAAGTGGTTCTCTTTGTATCTCTTACGAAAAATGACATGGGTGCTGCCACAGAGGTGTATTGGGTGTGATCTAAATCAAATACACGTATAAGTTGCTGCGTCTTACCGTGATCTGATCAAAGCAGCCAGATACGAATATTATTTTAAAATTACAAAATCCCAATAGACCAATATACAAGCAGTACTCCGCGAAAAACCCACAACCACTCGACGCACGTTTCGCTCCGACACCGGAGCATCATCAGGAGGATCAGCCTCTACGAACAGTTGCAATATCAACCACGTGTCATATGCCTTTAATATTAAGCTTGGTAGAACATTTACCTGATGTCGATACGTAAGTTTAAGTATGTTTGAGTATCGACCTTTGCGTCTTTTCTGTGTTCATCAAAAATATTTACGCGCTTTACTTAGACGTGTCGATACAAAAATGTATAATGCTTTCGCAAAATAACATTGGTGACCATATATATTGGCGAAAGCTGGCAATGTCTTGAAAATGTCATCCTTCTTCAACCTGATATGAACTCTAATAACTCGCATTAAGAATAATATTTTTTTAATGCATGCATTGCTAAATAAACATTAAAAAGTAATCAATTAGGATGAAACTTTAATTTTACAATGCAGTTAACGTATGGTCGAGTACTACAGGTAATTGCGAAACAATCGCTACCGAAAACTATCTCTCGAAAGTCCAGTTTTGTAAATAATGAATACTAAGTTAAGATGATACAAAATTAAAAATCAATAGAACATGAAGCTTTGAGACTGGAATATAATTAGATGTCGATACCGGACGTTGCGGCGCGGGAAATGACTTCGAAGCGACTTCCGCTAGAGCGACTTGGCGTCATATCCGGTTTCAACTGGCGGGAAATATTGGAAACTTTACAAAAAAAAGTGTTTTAAAATTATGATCGGTGTAATATTTTACGATATAAAAACAACCCTGGTCACCACATTAGAGGCTTCGTGGTTCTATATAACTGTCTGATAAGACAATGTTACTAATTTCATTTGTTATCAAATAAAATATTTACAATGATCGTGAAACGTCAAAAGCGAGCGAGCAAAGTCAACAACTACATCACGTAGTCTCCGTGAACCGATATTTTCACAAAATTCTTGGTTTCTACTGGCCCGAGAAAATTGCACATAAATAACTTGGCTGCACGCGTCAAATAAATATGAGCTTCGTTACAATGGCTCACCTTTATTATTTTATTACTTGGTTTGTACACATTCCTTTGGTATTTACGATATTTTACTAAAATATATTATCCTTCGGAACGTGATTATTTACTGTTCCGACTGACTACGGAACTCGGACTTACCATTTTAACTAGAATAATAAGTAATTTTCATGATGATGATGCATACATTCTCCTCGTTTACATCCGTTTTAATTTTTATGTCATTCCTTGCCATATTTGAAAAAAAAGTCAACAAAGTTTGTATATATATTTTCCGTGAGCTTTCCCCATTTCTTTAAATTTCAACAGCTTCAGAAAAAGATTTTTATATACAACATCTGTATGACACTTCAATGCAATAATCAAAATATTAAATAAAGTCTTCGATGCCCTATTAAAGAAAGCTGGCTCACAGAAAGGGTCATTCAATCAATTCAATGATGGAGCTTATTATTAAACAGCTTATAATACTAAAGTCACAAACAAAGAAAAGTTAGTCTATAAGAACTGGACTCAGCCACTTATTACCGAGTTCCCGATCACATACTAGTGATAAAATGTAGCAAGTGGCCCTGAATAGACAATCCAATAATATCCTGTTACCTATTACTTAATCCATTTATTTCTATCAAATAAAATATTTACAAAAGTTTCTAATTTAATAACAATTTTTTCTATTAGTCGTTCCCATGTCTTCAGTGCAGGTATGATTTAATTTTTTTAAACAAAATAAAAAAAAGTTCCATTATAAATCTTCGTCGTCAATATATATACGACCTTTTAATTTGGTAATATTTTTGAAATTTTACCATAATCTGTGTCATAAATATGATATTCTCCCGGCGTATACTTACTTACCGGAATACGCTCAGAATATAGAATTGGCTTGAACTCGCAATATCCGGCGACTTGTCATTTGTGGAGGGAAATTTGTTTACACTTAAAAATTGAATGTTTGCTTTCCATATATTTTGAAATGTGACGTTTATATACGTTCATAGTACAGAAGCATGTTTTCACTAATGTCGCTTTGCTGACCCAAAAAATCGAACCGGGCTGAGGTACAGTGTGTACTACCGGAAAATTTGATTTCCGGCAAAACAGTAACCACTGAACAACATAAATATAAGCTCCATAAAAGATATTTATTTAGCAGAATATATGAATTGTGTTCTATACCAAACTAGTTAATCTACAGCATTTTTTCAATACAATTCTTTTAGCTAATAAGGAACTAAGTAATACAATGTAAGTAGGGCGCGTCGCGGGGCGCCCATTACTTAATGTACTTAGGGAGACAGGGATTTGGTTGTGTTACACACATGACTCTAAAAGAATACACTGGCAATAAAAATTGGAGCAAATTTAGTAAAATTTGGTTTTTTGGGAGGAGGTTTACAAAACCTCTTTTTGATTATTTATTATTTTATCTACCTTTTAAGCATTTATCTACCTTCAAGGGAACTTTTTACTTTAATAATATAACAAGTGTTTTTTGTGTAAAATGGAGGCTCACTTGACTTTAAAAGAGACGGACATTCACAGTCGAAGACGACTATCAAGAGTCTGTGGATCCACCATTAGGATCATCGGTGCCTTGTTCGGAGTAGTGCGTCGACTACTCGGGCTGTCACCGCGTTTGGCACAGACGTCAGCAGACGGTTACAGAATGCGTTCCTTGTTTGTTTCTTACCCATTGGAACCGTTATACTCTTCATCGGATTATCCTGACGCTGCTGCCTCTGTCGTTGAAGGTTCTGCGGTTAATGAAATTGAGCTTTTTACTCCTTTTTTTGATGTTCCCATCGGTCCCAACCCTGTTTTTAAAATGATGATATCGAAAAAAACAGTGACGTATGTAATAAAT